>JAVYIG010007184.1:0-105853 GCA_035222895.1 Strongylocentrotus droebachiensis | reverse complement strand
TTTAATTACGGTCAGATGAGCATATTTTGATACCTTTGATATCTTTCCCCTTTTATTTCCTTCTTTGTTTTTCCTTCTTTTTTTTGCCAGGGGAGGGGGAAGGGGGGGGGGGTGGGCCCGGGCCCCCTGGATCCCCCTTTGAGTACCCCCCCCCGCCCCGGATGTAATGAATACGAACGAAAATTGAAGCATTGCTTATTGCACAAAAAGTGCCTGGAATAAAGCAGGATCATGCTTTATGCTTTAGCGCCATCTTGAAATATTTTTGTATATTTATTTTGAACCTCGATAAATACACGTGCACCATGCGCGTGTGTATTATGTAGCTAGTTGTGGATTCAGGATAAGATCTAGACGAAAACTTTCGCTTGCGTCAGCTCCGAGCGCACCGACGGAGTTCAATCAACGATTTATTTTCAAGAATAGAACTGATGCAGCCGCCTAGACTACACTGGAAATACAACGTAAGTTGCGCATGAAAACTAATAAACTTATGTTAAAAGATAAACTTAATTTGTCGGTCTAACAAGATAGAGATTTTGCCCAATGGCAATGACCAAGGGTCTAGGCCTACTGAAGTAGACAAAAGTCATCAGTCCCAGACAAATATGATAACAAAGTTCTGGCGTTACTGGATAGGCCTACAGTGCTACTACTCTAAACCATTGTTAACCAGGGCCAGCGCCATGGCGTTGAGAGGGACAACTCACTCGTCTAACTTTATATTTAATGTGATTTAATTGATTCTGCATTGTCTATCGATGATGATAAAAAGCCAAAGGGGTAGGAACCCCCCCCCCCCCCGTTTTTGTTTAGAATGATGAGGGCTACTATTACATGTAGACTAGTACTAGTAGGCTAATGTAAGCACTGGAAAGGTCGCTCTGTCACTTTCTGTGAATAAAAATTTAAAATTAAATTTTTGTTTGTTTATTTAATTTAAAAAAGAAGAAATTGGATTTACATCTAGATCTAGGAGTAGGACAATGTCAATTTTTTTGTTTTGTTTCAGAATCCATGAAGGCATGATTCACAATCGTTATCAATTTTAACTTTTATGGGTAATCTGCATGTTAAAAGTTGAAATTGTGTCCCAAGTCCAAACATCAGAAAATGATAAGGTGAAAGAAGATGACGAGAGTGAATGAATGGAAGAAAATGGAAAGGAGAGGGGCAAGAGGAAAGACTGGAGGACGGGAAAGGGATGAGAGTGGAGAATTAAAAAGGTAGAGGACTGGAGTAAGAACTAAGAAAGGGGTAAAAAGAGGTTGAGAGATCATATTGGGATTATATAGAGATGCCAAATTAAAAAGAAAAAATGGTGAGATTTGGGAATCAATGAGGAGGAGAGAGGATGGTGGAATGAGAATCTTAAAAACAAGATGATGATATTGGAAGAATACTGAGAGGAGGATGGAAGGAAAGAGAGCATGAAAAAGAGGATGATAAGATTTGAAACATTTGATGAGAAAGGGAGGAGGGAGGAAGAAAGAATTTTAGTGTATGATGGGATTTGTGAGGATAACAGTGGGAAGGATGTGTGTGTGTGTGGGGGGGGGGGGGGGGGGGTAAAAAGATGGGAAGGTGTAATTTGAAAATTAGTAGATGAGTGATGAGGAGAAGAGGATGATTGAAGGAGAATCTTAAAGAGAATCTTAAAGAGGATGATGAAAGTTTGAATTGCATGATGATGAGAAGAGGAGGAATGGGAAGATCAAAATACTTGAGAAACTAAACAGAGATTGGCAGGAAGGGGGAAATAGGTTAGACGCAGGGAGGGGTAAACGATGAAAATGTGTGAAAGAGAATTTGTATTATTTGGTGAGTCAAACTTGAGATTGATGCGGTATTAAACCCTCCATTGTATTGGTATTTAATGAAGATGGAGATGATTCATATAGTACATAATAAGAGGAAATTTAAGCAAATTGTATGCATCGTGACACCCTGCAATATTCATGTATTACAGAAGGTCACTTTGATGCCAAAGAGCAGATCACATTGATCTCAAAATGATTTAGTTTGAAGTATGAAGTAGGCCTACAGTGTACATTAATCAGAAGTTGATATGGCTAAGACATAATGTGAGCAGAACAGCATTTGAAAGTGAAACATGGAGGGCTGGAAAGGCTGACATAATAATTTTATGAAATGTGATGAAATATTTCTTATTAGAATGTATTTTTGACTGTTGTCAAAAACACTGTAGGTGCTTTATTATTTTGATTTTTCACAAAATCCACTCAGAGATTGAAAAAAATATACAATTGAAGTAGACAAGCTGCTCTTTCGAATACAAATTTTACACTAAGTTATTCTTACCCTTTTGTTCTGAATACAGTTAACTCATTACCTAATTAATAGGGAGCCGGGTAAATCTTTCATTAAATCTATGGGACAGAGAGCATTCAATAGACCATGAGTTAAATGGTACCATTATAAAAGCTTGTTCAAGCTTTAAGTACCGTAAGACATTTTCCCCATCTGACAGCTGTACATTGTTACATTTTTTAAGCACTCAGTTGTAATAAAGTTATCCTAAAAAACCTGTATATTACATTATTGCCCAAGATTTAAAGGGATCTGGTAACTTTGTCTGATTGTCTCAGATTCTGAAACAAAATCCTGGATTTAGCTCGTGCTGCAATGATAATTATAAACCTTTAGGTCAGTCAGGAACCCCATGACTTTTACAAGCCGATCGCCTGTCAGATTATCAAAATATTTATGATTGGCCTTACAAATTTTGAAAACCGTTTGCCAAACGGTTTTCATAACACTTCAGTCTATTGGGGAAAACGAGTATGGTAAAACCGGTCACTCAAAGATTTTTACTTGTTTGAGGCACATCTTGATCATTTTGAAGCGCAATATTTTTAGGGCTTCAATATGACACTATATCACAGGCACTGCAACACGTAGAGCTGTGCATCCCAGATTTAACATTGTTAAACAATGCCTTGAATACAGAGCTACATGTAGCATGAAATATCAGGGAACAAGTTTGTTAGCTATTTTTAAGGGCGAGCGAAATGGTTGATTTCCTGAGCGTCTCTGGATGCAACAACAGTGATATCTTGCAGGCGTCAGGCAGGCAGATGGCCAAACAGACGCACTATTAGGGAGAATCCTTCCTTCCCTTAGTCCCATTAATAGGTTTATGAGTATGTGTGTGTTCACAACCCCTAACAGACAAACATGAGATCTGCATAGGAACCAGAGAGACATCACAGGGGCCTTAATTTCCTGTTCCTGATCAGATCCAGTCGTTAAAGTGGAATGTTTTCTGACAAGTTTTCTTTTTCTTAGTACTTCTTTTTTCCCCACTCGCGGCCTAAACAGTCATTTAATACCTAAAGCTCTTTATGTCATTTTTTACTGTTTGACTCAGGTTCAGTTGCACTTTGTAGAGAAATTGCCACATTTTTATTATTCTCATTTTATTTTTAGTTTCTGAATTCTTTTTAGGGTTTTTGCCCCATATTGTCTTTTTGGAGATCATGCAAGGCTTCATTCAGATATGTTCACAGTTTTGATTTGGACGAAAATAATTAAGATTTGTTCAAAGCCAGAAAGGAGGATATATAGAGCTATTTCCGCACATTTAACACCTGGGTGGTGAGTGGCAAATGTGAATTAATGTTTACCAAAGGATGACAGTGCCAGGCTTGAATTTGAACCCCAACCCTTGGATTGAGAGTCAAGTGAATGAACCACTACACCATGAATGAAAAGGGACTTATGAGATTAAAACTTGATTAATTTGTTTTTAGGTGGGTAGGCCTACAGTGTGTAGTGTATGGTTTGTAAATTAAGCCATCTATAGTATTTCTATCGAGGGAATGAGAGGGTGGAGGGGGGGGGGGCACCCTTCAAGTTCTTCCATAATCTGCACTGCGTAGATCGAACCAGCATTTTCCTGAGAAATCGTTAAATCGCTAAATCAATAAATAAGAATATTAACCTTGAACCTGCAAATGGGTTGGCTATAAAACCCACTTTTCCTTTGTCTTTACCCCCATAGAGCTATTAATGAACCCCATTGACTACTGAATTCTCATATTCCCCATGGGGTTAATACAGTAACCACCTGGTAACAGCAGGCAACGGGTTGACTTAGTACAGTTTATTTTTTGACTTCGCATGAGCTTTTTCTCTTTCATTTTTGAAATATCATTTGTGCCCTTGAGTAAATTGGATCGATTAGCATTGTTAAAGCACTTTCAGGGAAAACATGCGGGCAGAGTTGTATTGTTTTATTTCCTGTTTTTGTTATTTTTGAAATGTACATGTAGGGTTATAAATCATGTGATCTGCGTGTATGGAATTGTGGAACCCACAAGCCAGCTGTAGGATACATTCAAATTAAAATAATAAAACAAAAGCAAAAAGATATGAGGAAAAAAGAGTTGAAAGAATTTAATTAACACTGTATGATTATAAGCCTCTCTTCAGTGATTAATAGAGATATACAGCCTGTTGGTTTGGTGCTTGTGAGAGACTTTTATGTTTATCATTTACACTTTATTTTAAAACTTAAAAAAGAGAGAATAAAGATTGATGGTATGATGGCGAGAGTAAAACAGAAAAGGATGACTTTCAACAAAAAAGAAGGAAAGAAGGAGAGAAAAGGATAAACTTGATAGAGAGAGGGAGAGAGGGAGGGAGGGAGGGAGGGAGGGAGGGAGGGAGGGAGAGTGGGAGAGTGAGGGAGGGAGGGAGGGAGGGTAGAAAAAGGGGGGGGGGGGGGGGGGGGGGAGGTAGTCCAGAATCTGCCCGGTTCTTTACATTCCCCAAACTTGATTCAAGCCGCCAAAGATATGGCTCAACGAACTTAAGAACTTTGGCTAGCAGCGAGTAAGAAGGGGGAGGTCGCATTGCGTTGGTTTGGTCAGTGGAGATACAAATTAAATCGGCCAGATTCTGGACTAAGGGGAAGGGGTGTGTAGAGATCGAGAGCTTCAAAGATTAGAAAAAATGAGTCAGAGTGAAAGGTAAATCCTGGAAGACCAGAAAGATTGAGAGAAAGAAAGAAAGACAAATTGTACCCCTCTCCCTGAAAATTCACCTCTACCTAAAAAAGATCCACAATGAAATCTGCATGATAAGGAAGTAGCAAAATTTGATAAATGACAATTGCATTACCCCCTCTTGCCCCATGCCATAGTTTCTAGATCATTTTTGAGATATAAATAAATGCCTCGTGGATATACTGTCCAAAATGCAGACAATGGCTGTCATCACTGTATCAAATCTTCCTAAGGTTTTTTTGTGTGCTGTGTGGTCTGGTAGCTAAGAGGAAGTATAAGAATTAGGACAGATATAACCAAAAAAGAAAGGCAAATAAAAATCAGTTCAGGAACTGCTGTTAGGATCTATCCTAACCGGTTTTGAATGTATTAAAATAGAAATGTCATAAAATAGATTGCAAGAAGAATCATATATTTGCATCACTTTGGAAAGCTGGGTAATTGTTCATTTGGCTCTGAAAATCTCTAGAAGTAACCTAGAAGGGGGTGGTGGTAAGAGAACCCTTTTTTTTTTGGTCTCAAAATTTGAAAATTTGACATTTTGCTCCGTTGGGGGGGGGGGGGGGGTGGTAAGGTCACCTTTTTTAGGTCAGCCATGGGAATATTAAAAAAACAAAAACAACCAAAGGGGGGGGGGGGTTTAACCCCCCTGTGTATGCGCCTGATTTCATTTGATACATTCATTTCATTCCCTCACCCCAACGTAATCCCAACGTAATACATACTGTAGGCATCACTTTGGCGCAAGTCGATTTTTGCACTCTCGCATCAATGCCTCCTCTACATCCAAGCATGAACACATACCACACAAAAATTATATCAAATGATTTGGGATAAAATACTCTTTCATAAGATGTATAATAATTTACTGTTCAAAGATGATTTTAAAAATGATTAGCAATTTTCTACCATGTAAACTTTTTTTTGACTCACACAGTATTTCAAGGCTTAATTTTTTGTTCCATCGTTGAATTGGACATATAAGAAATTTCCATGAAACAAACCTCACAGTGCACTTACCTTTTTGTTTATTGCGAGAAAAGTGAATAAAATTATTCTGAGTCCTAACATAACTTGTCCAGCAATATGGAACTCACCCACTGCATAAGAAAGGTTTTGATTAAAATCAAAGACTTTGTTTTTTATCTTTACCCAATTTAGTAAACAAATGAGGATCAACAAGATAAAAGATTTAAAGGAAACTCAAAAATGTTCATGAATGAATTATTAAGCGTTGTAGGAATATTAAGTTTCATCTGAAAAGATATTAACATCCTACAATTTTTTTTCACACAGCATTTTTGTATGTAAGTCTTGGTTAAAGTAGTGCAGGCGTTGGGAAAGAGAGCATTAATAATAATAATAATCCGCTTTTATATAGTGCTTAATTAATACATGGATGGTGTCTCTATAGCGCTTTACAGATATATTATTACCCCGGTCATCGGATTCAGGCTTACCTGCACACAATGTATGCACATTCTCAACTCCCTTGGGAGCATTCCAGCCAGGCATCGTTTTTACAAGCGCACACTTGCTCATCTAACCACAATAACTTTCGCATCCTACCACCCATTTAACACCTGGGTGGAGAGTGACAAATGTAGATCAATATCTTGCCAAAGGACATAAGTGCCGCGGCGCGACTCGAACCGCGGACCTTGTGATCCACAGTCCGACAACGTATTCACTCGACCACGACACCTCATGCTCCGGTAAAATCTTGAAACAAGCAAAACTTCTTGAGTCAAAAGAATGTCAGCCTGATAGAAAGTGAATGACGTTCATGAAGCTGAACATCACAAACGAAGAACAGACAGGGATTATCAAAAATTAAAAGCAGTAAACTTGTGACCATTACCCCCAGTCTGGACATTTCCTCTAAATCATGAACAACTTTGATCTTCCTCTTCTTTGGAAACATTGTCTGGATTTATGCCAGGCCGACAAAACTGATCAGAACTTCTCATGATTACTCATATGTGCACATAGCAAAATAAAAGGGCTATTTATATACACTGTGTTTAATAGACAAGCTTGTTTACTTTTTAATTTAATGTTATTTTTTTATAATTTGATTTGAATCATTGTTGATTAGATTTATGTATCATGCCCTGTAAAAACATATTACCCAATGTACAGTGAAACCTGCTTCAGTGACCACCTGTATAAAAAGACCATATTTACTGTTTCCCAAGCATATTGTTTCTCATTGAAACATGTTTTACAGGAACCTGTACATAAAGACCACCTGCCTGTCAAGACCACTTTTGAAAAATTGACATATTTTTTTTAGTTATTTTGTGTGTCACGGTTGTAACAATGGGAAAGTTGTCCACAACTACATCATGGAGATATTACCAATTCAGACATTTTGAAGAGCCCATACCTATAGTGATTACAACTTTTAAAAGAAATCAGAACTTTTTCATTCTGTGTCCAATTTCATTCAAACTTTCATCAGTTATTAACTTCTCTGATTTGTTTCTGCTTTCCTTTAGAATACATGTATTTTGATATCAAGGCGATTAACTGATGCGTTCAAAGCAATGCAAATCTCATGTTAGGATTGACAAATGTAACCTGTGATTTAAAACTCACTCGTCATTTTGTTTCATCATGAGTTTAAGGTTGAATTATATCCTAAATTATTCAGAATCTTGACAGATTGACTTGGAAATGTCCTCACTCATTGATGAAAGAAAGGGTACGTTTATGCTTAATTTTTTCTGGCCAGAATGAGGCATCTGTTACGCGTTTACTGAGTTCAAAGCACGGTTGCGTCCTTCCTCATTTTTGTAGAATCACCGAAAAACAATGATCGTAAACGTCGATCGTAAACTCACAAAAAGGTGCGTTTTGGATCGGCAATTCTGTAAAATCAGCGATTCTGGGGAAGCATAAACGCACAGTCATTTGTAAAAGCGTTTAAATGGGGTCAACGTAGCATGCACAGTGCAGGTTTGTGAATCCAGCTGCAAGGCCACCCAGCCAGAATCATGCCTGGAGGAGCCAGAGAAGTGAGCATAAACAGTACACCGTGGAACTGCGATTACGATGAGCGATTCAAATCGCTCATTCTGCCTTCAAAATTGAGCATAAACGTATCCAAAGAGTCTTTACCAACAATTACTGGTGACAATGCGTGGTCACCTCGTATGGTTTCACATCCAGTTTGAATGCCGAGCAGCTGTGACAATAGAAATGTGTTTTACTTTTGGGTAGTAACTGTCTGTCTGCATGTCCTCATGTGATCTTTCCAACTTGTCAACTTTGAGATGTGGTCTAGAGGATAAGTCATCAGACGTGATAATGAAAAAACCCATTTTCATAATTAAATCAAATTTAATGGTCAAATCATTGTTAAGTGTTGCTAGGTAGGACACACATTACGGCTCATCCTAACTAGCTACAATTAATGTATGCAATCCACATTCTGACTATTTAAATACAATTATTTGTAACAGGTGTATAAAGTTTAATTTGTAATGAGGCACTTAACAGAGATTTGTGCATTAAATGTTATTACATTACAAAGTTTGTCTATTGTGTGCACGGTCCAGGTTCAAATCAGGACCACTATATGCAGGGCATTGATCAATGTTTGCCACTCCATACCCAGGGGAGATATGGGAGGTTGTGGACAGACAGGTGTATGTACAGTATGTATGGTGTGCAATACTGTGCATACATGCATCAGATTACCCTATATTGTAAAGTGACCTTAAAGTGCAAGTCCAGAAAATTATTACCGGTATTACCAATTTTATGATTCTCATTCTCATGGCCAGTACATAGATTGTTAGGCTGATGTGCAGCTGTTAATTTGATGTTATTGAAAAATGCTAGACCTAGATGATGTAGCCCCTTAAAGGTAATACAAAGTTTTGGTATGGGGTCATGAATTTGGTTCAAATTAACATATTGGAAGCATATACGATCCTACAATATTCAGTGATCGTTGTCGCGGTCGATATCGACTCTAAAGTTATGAAATTGTAAATAATAAACATTTTATGTTGAATAGCTCCCTCTCAAGGTCAAGATATTAATTAAGCTATAAAACAATGTTTATTGACTAAAATCGACCGATTAGCTATTCTCGTTCGGAAATTATATACTTCAACTACATACCCTGAGATTTTCATGGTCGCAGCTACCATTATACGGCCGTAGGAGCTGTTTGAAATTTATCAAAATTTACCGGGAGCACCGGTAAATCTTAATATTCAATTTTTCTCGAAAGCAGAAGTGTTTTAGGGGCTAAAATTTCTGGTGTTTTTAATACATCCACAGGGGCATCCAAATATATCAAAATTGTAAAGAATCACTATCCACCCATTTTTCAAAATTTCCCAAAACTTTATAATACCTTTAAGTGTAGGAAAAAAAAGCATTCTGTTGAAAAAAGCATTATAGATCAGTAGTTTAAAATCTTATTTCAGTTGCAAATTACAGTACAAGAAAAAAAGCATTTTACACAGATAAAGAAAAGCATTGTGTGGCAGGACAATTGATTTAAACAGCAATTTGTAGAAGTTTACAAGCAATACTTCATAAATCTTCTACAAATTATGTTGGACAATTATGATAACAATTACATTTTCATGAATGGTTATAGTGCTATTTGATAAAAGAATTTCTGTTGAATCCAAAGGCATATTAGTCTTTATGTTTATTAAGTACCTACGTAGAGAATGGATACCCGACCCCCTATCTATCATACAAGCGTTAGTTGCATGTAGTACAAAAGGAATTAAGTAAGCTAAACTGGTTGCTTTCTGTAATTTGAACAGTATGACTTGATTCTGGTGTGAACATACCTCTTATATGCTGAGTGTGAACAGGACACAGGATTGGAGATCTAATTAGCTGGAATTAATAACGCCAATATTAAGATCCCAATCTAGGTCAGGGTCACGGGGTCGAAAAGCACTATCGTTAGAAAAAATATGTCCCCCTAATGCCATCAAAAGTTAATATCTGATCCTTGGGATTTACAATCAGGGAGTGTGTGACTGACACTTCTTCTGTAAAGCTGCAAAGAATTAGGACGACTTTGTAGAATTGTAGATATATCTGTCTCAGTGTGCAGTGGAATCATTTTTTGGGGGCTAGAGATGGGAAGCTTGAAATGATGGCTCGAGAACAAGCTATACTTTGTTTGCTAGATATTTATGACCAGTCTTTGCTTTAGGTACAACAATGTGCATATACATGTAGCAGAGAGACTTGTAGAACTTTCTTTTGTTTAAATTCAAGTTTATTTATACAATCAATATTTGTGTACCGGTATGTATATATATATATATATATTATACACAACAAAGATTTAAAAGAAACATGTTCTACTTGTAATGAAGTGGGAAAAATAAAGGTAATTACCAGACAAAATCAAATTACATGAAATGTAAACTAAAGTGTTATTGATTAAATATCTACTAAAACCAAGTTCAGAAATAAAATGTACACATTTCATTATTTATTGCTGGGCACATCTACTTCACTCTGCAGCTATATACTATTCCCATGTGATTTTGTGACTTTATGCCACTAAAATTCTGAATTCAGTGATAAATCTGCTAGCTGCCCATCTTTCAGTTGTTGCTTGGGGTTTATTTAGGCGTCTGTTATAAAATAATAACCTGTCATCCAAGAAGCAGATGACGCGAACCCCAAAACATGACCTATTAGAAATGGGACCTATATATTCTGCTCCCTTACATGAATAGTGTTGTTCATTTCCATTTTATGGCAATCCATAAGGGGAGGGTGGTTTCCTCTGTTTAATAGAAAGAGGAAGATGCAAGTACCGATTTGGACGTTTGGAACAATCGGTCTGTCATTAACTGACCAAACTCTTGTCTGAACCTACGGTCATCAGACGGTGAAGCAGTCTGCAAGCCAGGGGTGCATGTGTGTTCTTATATTCTAATCGAAAGCATGGACCTACTCAAATATAAGTTAAAGGTAAAGACCAGTTTTGGAAACGCCCCCTCTCAAAAAATGAAATGAAAGCTCTTATTACCAATCATGTGAAAGAATATGTTTTGACACGTGATCATACAAATTTTGCTGAGAAACCGCCTTCTAATTGATATATCTGGTAAATTATTACCTGTATATCTATTTGGACCTGATAGATATAACGCATGTGTCGCACATGTGTGCGTAGTCTCATATACATCTTTCTGTGTACAGTGCTTGTAACTTTACCATGACTGGGCCAAATTTCTTATCATTTTGATGATTCCAGAACCTTGCACTACACACCACTACTATTATGCTAGATGATCAACCTTTTCTGATCGATTCCACAACGTTTCTTTCACAATGCAATCGCATGACCATAACTGGTCTTTATCTTTAATCTTACCCCTTGTTTAGACTGCAGAAATCATGCCATACAAAAGCATCATATCTTTTGAAATAAGAATACATTTTTTTTGGTCAGAATGATTCATGATTGAATGCATTTATTTGAACATCATTTCAAATGAAAACTTGATTAAGAGACAGGGTCTTGTTCATATCAAATCATCTTGGCATACAAAAACTTTGTATCTAGGCGGGGCTTACATGTCGAGCGTGCACTGATGATTGGCTAGCGGGCACGTCAACTGATGACCTCTTCAAAACTATAGTTCCTTGATGCAATGTTTTGGTTTATGATATAAAACGTTTCTTTATACAACATTTCTTTGTACGATGTGTATCCTTTGGTTTATGATGATTCTTTATGCAGCGTTTCTTTATACAACGTTTCTTTATACAACGTTTCTTTATACAACGTTTCTTACTTTCTTTAAACGAGTTCCACATCAATGACCACTAGTCTGAACAGACTAGAAGTTACTATTAGAGGGAGGCAGTGAGCAGAGTTATTCCAAACCTGATTATTCTCATCATTTTATTCTTATTCCTGATGCAAGTCTAAGAGGTGAATGGCCTGGAGGCTGGAGGTCTCTGCTAGTTATCGATCGATCGAGCCCCTCTATTTTATCCCTGCCCCTATCCTCCCCCTCCTCTCTTCCTTTTGCACACCTGTTGCAAATTGTTAAGCCACCAGTGTACAGGTACAAGTAGTTTCAGTTTGGGGTTTTCTTTTCTTTAACCCATATTTCTTTTACTCATTTTCTTCTGTCACCAGATGAATTCACTCTTTTCTTTTATATAATAAACAATGTAGATCTGTATATTAAGTTAGATAGTATATTGATGTAATGAGAAACAGCAGGACAATTTTCTTTCATAAAGGATATTATTAATAATAATAATAATATCAAATATTAAGGAGCACTAAAAGCAATAAGTATCATAGCGCTTATAAATACAAACATATAAAAAGAGGACAACAAATGTACAGTCTTACAGGAAGTACATCAAATAGATCACTGGGGGAAAAGGTAAGTTTGAGGGAATCTTTTGAAGGTGGCAAGACGGGTAATGTCCCTTATGGAAAGAGGGATGCTGTTCCAAGTTAGAATTAAGTTAAAAGTTAACTTGTTGACTCCTGAATTCTGAAATGCTCATACCCCTATACAAATTTCAGTACGCTTACACGCGAGCTCGTCAGCGTGCTCGCCAACGAGTTCGTTGACGAGCAAGCAGACGAACTCGCCAGCGAGCTCGTTTCGTTCCAAATATGCAAATTAGCTACGAGCTCGTTGGCGTGCTCGTTGGCGAGCTCGTTGGCATGCTCCAAATATACACGCTCGTCACTGGCCGATTAGCTCGTTGGCGAGCTCGTTGATGTGCTCGTCAACGAGTTCGTCGGCGAGTTCGTCGGCGAGTTCGTGAACGAGTTCGTCGACAATCTCGTGGAATGGCTGCAAGCTTAATGTAAACTGATTGATACTTCATAATCGATATTGGCAATATCGATATTACCAATTAGGTAATACCAATATATATCGATATTACCAATTAGGTATATTCTATTCTCAATTGTATTAACTCCATCACATAGATCATTTGAAGTGTATTCAAGAGTAACATTTAAAGTGACTCAGGCTCGTACACATATATATATACTAAATATGTATATTGTTTCTTGGTTAGTAATCATATGATCAATATCAATCTATCAATCTATTGCTAAAACGTGAATGTAATTGTAAAATGATCAGACAAAATAATCTATTGGTTAATAATGGCAAAAGGAAAATAGAAATCACAAAATGATGTGCGTTGTCTTATTTGCTTAACAAATCATGATAAATGTATTTTTCTGTCACACGTGTAAAGTAATAATGAATATTCATGAGATGATTGGTTTCAATTGGCCCTATTAGACTTTAATGGGATTTCAATTGGACCAATCTGCCCCATTAGACTTTAAAAGGTTTTCAATTGGTTTCAATTGGACAAATTGAAGTCCAACTTCAGGCCAATTTGGGTCCCATTAAAGTATAATGGGGCATAGGCCAATGGGGCCAATGGGCCCAATTGGTCCAATAGGGACAATCTGGACCAATTGAAACCATCTGAAGTCCTATTAAATTCCCATTGAAACCTGTTAAAACCTATTGAGACCAATTGAAATCAATTGAAAATTAAATTGGTGTTCAATTAGTTTCAATTGGATTTTCGTCTTGGGTACCTAGTTACAACAAAAAAGTGAGTTAATGGGGCTGAAGATAAGATCACATATCGCACAACAAAAAAGTTTGAAACAGTCCGTTAATTCCTCAGCCTCCTCTTATGTAATAAATTCCTCTTATGGTACCAGTTGAACTTGAAGCAAATTGTTTGGTTTGACAGAAGCTAAAAAGACAATTAACAGTGCTAATTAACACAGGAATTTACAAGGCCATGGGCTCAGCCTGCAACCTCATATGGTACTGCATGTCCTACAAAATGGCCGCCTATAGCCTTGCTTCAGACTGTATAATTTCCCACTTTTCTGTGGCAGACCTGCCACAGACTGTTCCTGTGGCATACTGGTATGCGGCAAGTCTGGAGCAAACTTTCGCCCTGCCGCAGATCTGCCGCAGACTGTTCCTGTGGCGTACTAGCTGGTATGCGGCAAGTCTGGAGCAAAGTTTCGCCCTGCCGCAGACCGTTCCTGTGGCATACTAGTATGCGGCAAGTCTGGAGCAAAGTTTCATCCTACCGCAGATCTGCCGCAGACTGTTCCTGTGGCATACTGGTATGCGGCAAGTCTGCAGCAAAATTTCTTTCTGCCGCATACTTCGGCATACTCTTTGCCGCAGACTAAAAGTCTGCCGCAGATCTGCGGCAGGTCTGCGGCATACTTTTCACTTTCCTATGGGGAGTTTACCCCCGAGCTCGCCACGAGCTCCCCAGTTTAACCCGAGCTCGCCATGAACTCCCCCTTTTACCCACGAGCTCGCCACGAGCTCCCCGTTTTACCCACGAGCTCGCCACGAGCTCCCCCTTTTACCAACGAGCTCCCCAGTTTATACCCGAGCTCGCCACGAGCTTCACCTTTTACCCACGAGCTCGCCACGAGCTCCCCCTTTTACAAACGAGCTCGTCACGAGCTCCCCCTTTACCCCTGAGCTCGCCCACGAGCTCCCCAGTTTACCCGCGAGTTCGCCACGAGCTCGTGACGAACTCGCGCACGAGCTCGTGACGAACTCGCGCACGAGCTCGCCAACATTTAGTAAGATCGTTACTAGCGTCCTGGAAGCGTGTTACGAGCTTAAAGCCTAAAAAACGATCTTATTAAGCTTACCACGAGCATAATACGAGTTCGCGACGAACTTAAATTTGTATAGGGGTAGGCTTGACGGAGGGACCACTATATTCCAATGGGCAGCAACTTAGGGAACTATAGTGTAACCATGAATATTAAAAGTAATATTCACCCCTTTTTTTTTATTTGAGTTTCTTCTGTTGCAATTCTGCATTTTTTTTTTACTTGACTTTTTTATGAAGTTGCTATACTTCGAAAGCGACTGAGAATGAGATGAACAGAGATAAATAGCCAAGCAAATATAGAAATGGGAAGAGAGAGAGAAAGGGAGGAAGAGGTAGAGAAAGAGAGAGCGGGGAGAGAATGAGAGAGAAAAAAGCAAAGGAATGAAAGAAACAATGTGTAAGAGAGAGACACAGAGAATGGGGGAGAGGAAGAGAAAGAATGTGTGAGTGAGAGAGAGAGAGAGAGAGAGAGAGAGTGGAGGAGTGAAAGAGAAAGCATGTGAGAGAAAAGAGAGAGAGAGAGATATATAAAGAGAGAGAGAGAGAGAGAGAGAGAGCGAGAAATACATGTAGCAACGGCACTGTCACAGACAAATACATCAATAAAAAGGTGGATAACAATAGAACTTTCCTTTCACTTTGAATAATCCCAGAGGACTCGCACCTGAGTAGAAGACTAGGATATTCCTGACCAAATTCTTGCTCTAGTCTGGCCACCTTGCCTTCCTGCACCCCTTTCCTTAGCTCTCTCAATCCAACCGCAACCCTTGTCCCTCGGCAGATGTTGTTCCACCTTGCTACCAAGCTGCAGATGCTTAAAGGTAAAGGCTAGTTTTCGAAACGCCTCCCTCTCAAAAATGAAATGGAAGCTCTTATTACCATATGTTTTCGACTAATACGTGATCATACAAATTTTGCTGAGAAACCGCCTACTAATTGATATATTTGGTAAATTATTATATCTATTTGAATGTGATAGTTGAAGCGCACGTGTCGTTCACGTGTGGGGGTAGTCCCATATACATCTTTCTATGTACAGTGCTTGTAACTTTATCAAGACTGGGTCAAATTTCTTATCATTTCGATGATTCCAGAACCTTGCAGTACACACCAATATGTCAACCTTTTCTGATCGATTCCACAACGTTTCTTTCACAATGCAATCGCATGACCAGAACTCAACTTTACCTTTAAAGATACAGTCACAGCCACTGGGAACCCGTTCAGTGGATATTGAAACACAAGTTAGTCTAGACGATTTATAGCCTGTAAGGCATGTTTGTGCAAATAAAAAAGAACTCTGGAGGAAAAGTGGTCATTTGTAGGCCTGTCTCAGAGGCACTAAACTGCTTAATGCATTCCTTTATTGATATGTTTTTGGTAATATTATCACACATCTTATCTCATTATCACACATATGCTTTTGTGATTAAAGAACAAACACGTGTTAAATCATAATCTAACTCCTGTCTCACTCAGGGAAAAATTTATTTTTTATTTTTCGGGGGCTACTTTTCAAGCTTGCCTGCATGAAAATAATATTCTAAAATTCGTTTTCCATAGAACTCTATGCAAATTTACAGGGGCTCTTTTCTGAATTTCGGGGGCTCTTTGGGGGCATTTCGGGGGCTAATTCGCCCGGAGCCCCCGTGTAATTTTTTTCACTGGTCTAACTCTAAATGTACTCTGGTGACACTATATTTCAAATTTTGAGAAACCATCAAAACCAACGAATATAAATGTATCTTGGACCCTCAAGACGATTGTTTGGTATCTGGAAAAGTTTGGGATGTTGCTACATGCAAGGCAAGATCCCAATTTTGTTCATATTCCATAAGGGTAATTGTTCAGTCTATGGAGAAATTTGTGATTATAAATGCTATAAAGGGTTAAGGGTAATAGGGTGTTCAAGTTACAGTTATAGTGTTAGGGTTTATTTATGGTTAGTGTTAGGGTTTAGTTATGGTTAGTGTTAGGGTTTAGTTATGGTTAGGGTTAGGGGTAATCATGCTGTATATGAGGGGTAGGGTTAGAATCAGTGCTATGGTCATGCAGGCTTCAAATATGTTTAGCTCTTTCTCTGTGATGGAAAAGTTACTTGTGAACAAAAAAAATTGCAAGGTGTGTATGTTATAGGAGCCTGACTTTCCGAGGTAGCTGACCTCCTACTTCCTGTTGACCATATACCTAGAACCCTCGATAGAAACTGACCCTGGTTCCTTCTCTAGCTGTCTCTCACCTGCTTGTTATCTAAAGGAACTATCGGAAGTCTTGTAAGGGTGCGTTCAAGCAACACTTTTTCACCCTAGAAACACGTTTTTCAAAGATGTTTAGTTTAAAACATGGCTGCGTTCAAGCCATTTCAGCTCAAAATCGCTTGAAAGAACGGAGATCTCAATCATGATACATGTAACGTCATTATAGTGACCTCCTTCTAGTTTGGCCGACAGTCGACCGTAAACATGAGCGAGAATAAGCGTTGATGAAAAATTGCTTAAACGCTCTCCCGCAGTAACCCTGTTTTTTTACGGCGTTTTGATTTGTGATTCTAGCTTTATAAAAACGCTTAAACGCACCCTAAAGATCACCAGAGAGTCACAGGTTTAGCTGATTCATATTCAATTATTCATGAAGTCTGTCACAAAGATATAGCACATGGATTCTAAAATTAATAGTGTTTGGCCAGCAAGTCCAAGGTTTCTGGTGATCTGGGCCAGTATTCAATTCAATAGTTATGTAAGAAATATGAATATTGCTCCGTTTTCGGCTTAGATGAAATACTAATTAGCCTAATTTAGTATTCAATTCAAGCTTTTAGTAAAAATTTTCAGCTTAAGTTTAGGCAGATTAAGCCAATTATTTTGGAGGCCTTGATAGGCAGCTAGCATGGCTTGGGTTTTCATAAGCAGTCATCATAAGCTGTGCACAATTATATTGGCACACTTTTAATGTGACAAGTTATAATTGCGTATTATTGTGGATTGACAACGTGACGACACAATTAGTTTGTATGGCTTGCTAAAGTTAAATACCGGTACTAGAAGTGATCTGAATACGAGTTACAGCCCCACTGCACTACTTGTAGCTACTTGCTCCCTCTAAAACAATGCCTAATCGGTGCCAGTTGGTCCCCCATGATCCTATTTTTCTTATGTTAATTGAGAGCTGATTTGATGATATAACCATCTGTCAGTGACCTTACAGGAGGTCTAATCTCCCCTGGCCAAACTAGTACAGACAAGCTTAAAGCCGGCTTGCTAAAGTTAAATACTAAGGTGTGATCTGAATACGAGTTAAGGCATATTACTTCTAGCCAAGTAAATTGCTAGTAAAGTAAAATACTGACTTCATCAATCTACGGAATTGAATACAATACCAGTTGTCCACATTAGACCGCCGGGTGAACCCTCAAAAGTGCCTTAGTTTTTGTGTTTTGTGACCCATCCTCGGCATCTACTTGAAAATGACCTCTAATATGTAGAAAAATATACTGAAGATGATGGTGAAACTCGTCAGTAGAAAAAACTGCACACAAATTAATAATGCCCAAATTAATTTTTAATAAATATGACAAACGCCCTCTTGGGTCCAGTCTGAGACAGCTGTGTATTATGCTATAGGGAAATGACTTGTATTGATATCGAGCAAAGCTGCAGTGCAGTCAAACCATTCCCCTGTCCCTCTTTCCGCATTCCTTCCCTCTCCCCTCTTTCCTCATTCCTTCCCTTTCTCTCTCTTTCCTAATCCCCCTCTCTTTCTCTCCTTATCCTCTCTCATTCTTGCCCCCCCACCCCTTTTTCCTCATTCCCCTCCCTCCCCCCCCCCCCCCTTCGTCTCTTTCTTCCTTTTTCCTCACTCCCCCTCTCTCTCTTCATCCCATTCCCTCCCTTTCTCTCGTTTCCTTAACCCCTCTCTCTTTCCCATTCCCTCCCCCCCCCTCACTCTTTCCCACCTCTCTATCTCTTTTTATGTCATTTTAAATAAAATAAATCAGAATCTAAAACAAAGTTTGTAAGGCATGTTTAAACAATTATAATCTGGTTTCACATCAAATATATGACATATTACTATCTCATATTCTCAAAATACATAGTCAATAATATTGTAAGCCTGCTTGACTACATGGGTACTGCTCTTCGGGTTGATGTAGAGAAATGATTCATCATCAGTTATACAACACATTGTCAATTCACATTAAAATATTTTCAATAACAAACATTCTTTCAAGCGATTACATGTACGTATGTTTCAGCAAAAATACACATAAAATATACATTGGAGTCTTTGGAGATACAAAAATTATATATTCATAGATAGATGACAGGGTCGCAGCCTTTGCTATTTTTCTTCAGTCTAATATATATATCTAAATCATGTTCTTTAAAATTTCCAGCAGGTAATTTCATACATTTGTCCAAATGCCATTTAGTAAAAGTTATCTGCTTTATCGAATCTGGCGGAAATTGGCAAAATAGAGCATCGCAAGAAAGGTCTTTACATTAAATTTCCAAAATAGGCTTTACATTTACAAGTCATATTTTCAATAACAAACATTCTTTCAAGCGATTGCTCAAAAAGCATTACTACATGTATGTAAGTTTTAGCAAAAACACATATAAAATATACATTGTAAGTAAAATTTTAAAATTTATGGATGACAGGGTCCCAGCCTCTGCTATTCTTCTTCAGTCTAATATACATATCTAAACCATGTTCTTTAAAATTTCCAGCAGGTAATTTCATACATTTGTCCAAATGCCATTTAGTAAAAGTTATCTGCTTTATCGAATCTGGCGGAAATTGGCAAAATAGAGCATCGCAAGAAAGGTCTTTACATTGAATTTCTAAAAAAGGCTTTACATTTACAAGTAATGTGACATACAATGGATTAAATATTGTTCCCTCTTTGCCTTGATCTGTGCTCACTTGATTGTTGTAATGTTGCAGAAGTGCCAGTAGCAGCCCGCATGGTATCCTGGTTGGACATACCTTTATTGAAAATAAATAAAAAGCAAGGCTCATTTAATATAATTTATTAAAAAAGAATAGGTCTATAGTTCTACGAGACAGACATACTGAAGTATTCATCAATACAAAACCTACAGTAAGAGTTGAATCTAGCATTGGACGTCTAACAGACGTCTAACAGTGAAAATTATTCAGAACTGCTAAATCCTTAATAGAAAACGTAAGGAGTCGTCACATATTTTTATGAAGTTTTTTTTTTGTAGAGCATGGAGGGCATACGGTACTGTAATACATTTTTCATCATGAATAAACAGATCACCAGGGCAAGGGCAAGGCTCATTCTCCAACACAAGTGGCGTATTAATTTAACTTTGTCAAATATTGACAGGGACTGGGGGCCTCACTATGCAGAATTTGTCAAACATGCACAAAAAGAAAGAAAAACAAACCACTTTGATTGTGGAAATTTAGGGGGACAGTAGCCCCTACCCCCCCCCCAAAAAAAAAAAACCTACCAGTACGCTGTTCTCAGACGATACCGTAATCGATATGTGGACAATAAATACCCACATTAATTATAAAGACCTGATCTGTACTAATGTAGTATAGAATCAAGCCTGACCAGTATCCAATTTGACTTGATCAACCACTTAATAATTTGGCTAGCTAGGCCTCAAATTCGAGAGCATAGAATTTTTTTAGAAAATAGAAATTACCCGGTAGATATTCTAATTTAGACTCTTTTTTTCTGATTCTAGTTGTAACGTTTAGGGCCGGGAAATAGACATATGACATAGACATAGAAAAAGATCCCAGTTTCGACTCCCACCCAGGCGGATGACTGAAGCCTGCGTTGTGTGTTAACATGTCCCTTCCCTTGTGTTACTGTTAGACGCAGGTTATGTCAAGTGAAAAACACTCCATCCCTCGGATAGGACGTTAAATGGAGGCCCCGTGTACAGGAGAGTCACCACCCTTGCACGTTAAAAAAAACCCATTGCACTATTCATATAAGAGTAGGGGGAAACCCCGGTGTAATGGTCCACCTGCACACCCCAATCAGGCCGAGTATATTTATTATTATCAATTAGGGGTCTAGGCCTACTATTAATTACGGCATCTGCAAGAATCTTCAGTATTGAATTTTAATAAGGAGGCAGATTATGAAGAAGAAAAAGAAGAAGAAGAAGAAGAAGAAGAAAATAAATAGGATCAGAGTTATTCTGAACATGCTGAAACAGTTAATACAATAATTTCTTCAGAATGACATAGATCTAGGCCTACCTCTTTTTTGTTGAACTTGTTGCAGTTCGAACACCTCCCTGGTACACTCCTCCGCCCGAAGCGCCGGGCGAGTACTGCTCTGTCTGCAGCTCGAACGAGTCGAAGTCGAAGTTGACCGCATTCGCAGCAATTTTGTTTTCTAGTAAAACCCAAAACTGACGTCCTTCCAAAGATCTGCACACTCCTTGAATTTTCTGTAACTCTTCCCACTGAAAGATATCACCTTACTGTGAGTCGAAATTGTATGCATGCAGCAAAAACCTGTGTTTTCCTCTGAATCATTCAGTTGTTGACGACATGATTACTACACCGGAAACTCGAAATAGCGCGCGCCAGTGGTACGTGCACAACACTGCCTGTGATTGGCTAAAAAGCTTGAAGCGCTGTAATTGTTACTTGATACATGCACAGTGATTGGACAACCTCCGTGAAAAAAAGAAAGATTTTAAGCACCTTTTTTCCATTTTTTGAGCTTATATGCATTGTTTTCGATTGACGAGTTGTGACTATGATATCAAAATGTATTCTTTAATAATTTCCACTATAAAAAAAGTAGATGCAGAGCCGAGGTCACAAAACTGACGAATTTTGGGGCTCACCCGGCGGTCTACATGTTATGAAGTATACTTCATCGATAGAATTAAAATCAGATGTATAATTTATCTTGACACTCTACATGTATCGTTAGTAATGCTTTTAAGTTAATACAATCATAGAGTATACTAAAATATATAAACCTGATTAAGAGAGTAATTAAAAAAACTGCCTTTACTTGCGCTTTTAATAGCCCGTGATGTATTACCCATACAGTGCCTATTAAACATGTTTTCAGTTTCAGGGGACATGCTTTTTCCCCCAAATTACAGAGAAATGTGTTTTGGTTTCTGATCAAATATCCAATTAATATCTTTATTCTGATGACCCTGAGGTTTGGCTGACCTGGATACACTTGTAGGATTTTCTTTTAGTTTCTGTTCACGTTTGGCACTGTTCAAACAGGGTCTGTGGAGAGATACATGTTCATATGTATCTTTAGCTGTGTTTGCTCGGCACCATTGTTTTGTTTTGTAACAATCGTAGTCAGTGGAATCTTAAAGGTAAAGACCAACGCCCCCCTCTCAAAAAGTGAAATGGAAGCTCTTATTACCAATCATGCATGTGAAAGAATATGTTTTGACTAATACGTGATCATACAAATTTTGCAGGGAAAGTGCCTACTCATTGATATATTTGATAAATACATTGCTTGTACCTTTACCAAGACTGGGCCGAATTTCTTATCATTTTGATGATTCCAGAACCTTGCAATACACACCAATACTTACATGTATATGCTACAATGTAGATGATCAACCTTTACTGATCGATTCCACAACGTTTCTTTCAAATGCAATCGCATGACCAGAACTGATCTTTACCTTTAAAGTGGTGAGTTAAAAACATCCCACTTTATAACTTGGGCTCACATGTCACCAAAATGATAATAATAATCAGATCAATTTATATAGCGCAGCTACTGTATAAATATTTTCTACTGCGCTGTGATGGAAACAAAACTCCATAAAGTGCCTACTTTACAGACACACAATAACAAAACTAATCAAAAGCTCCTGAAAACAAGTGCATCTTCAACAAAACTTTGAAGACATCAACAGATAGTCTTTTCTCATGTCTAGTGGTGGGTTATTTCAAAGCTTTGGAGCGGCGCAACTGAAAGCACAATCTCCCAAGATTTACTTTTGTTTTTTGTGTGAGGTGGCTTTAGAAGCAGCTTACGTGCATATGATGTGATTTAAAGGATAATAATTCAGACAAGTAATTTGGGCTTTGACCATTCAATGCTTTGTAAACAAGCAAAAGTATTAAGAATGCAATTCTATGCCTTATTGGCAATCAATGTAACTTAATTAAACTACAAGGTAACCAGGCTACGTGCAGTGGTGGGCAAGATATATAAGCAAGGACTATGGTGTTCGACAAGGAATTAGGGGTGAGGGATTGGCCAAACGTAATGTTGGCTCGTTGACAGTGCAAGGAGGAATTAAATACAATGTACACTTTAGATACAGAAGTACACTGTTAAACAAGGCTAGAAGGGGTGTAGTGTTTGTCTTGTTTTGTTTTGTTTGTTTTGTTTATTTCAAAATGATGATTTAAAAAAAAAATCTGCTTTCAGCCACAAGGCTGTTTTTCAGCTAGTCCGTATTCTCAAGAAGACAACATTACAAAAAATATCAATTGGAAAAATAAAATGGAATAGAGATAGTAGGGAAAATAGAAGAATCAGACAAACGGGATTTACGAACAAAAAGTATCATGATCAAAATCTCTGTAACTTTGTGAAAACCCAAGTGTAGGGTGTAGATGGAGATGAAATTGCATGGTTACATGCAACATCAGACCCTTGTATGAGACTAGGTATAGCCTAGTTTAAGGAGAAGGTTGAGTTCTGGGAAGAGGTGAAAAATAATTTGTGAGCGATATTGATTAATAATACACAAGTGTGGAAGAAAATCAGATAAAACATTCTCCTTAAACAGCATGGCTCTTCAAATGCCTTCATATTCAAAATATGGCATGTAACATCGTAAAAATCGGGACAGATTTTTACGCCACGTGTTTGTGTAGTCCCATATATATCTTTTTGTGTACAGTGCTTATTACTTTACCAAGACTTGGCCAAATTTCTTATCATTTTGATGATTCCAGAACCTTGCAATACACACAAATACTTACATGTATATGCTAGATGATCAACCTTTTCTGAAGGATTCCACACCGTTTCTTTCACAATGCAATCGCATAATCAGAACTCAACTTCATCTTTAAAGAGTATACTGTCATGATACCTCTTCTACAGGTATAACAGAGGGGAGGGAGGAGGAGGAGGGGGGGGGGGGGTGAGAGGATTGAAGAAGGTGTAGGGAGTCATCCAGAGACTTTCCCTGAAGGGATCTTCCATCCAATGATTTCCTCTGTGGGTTCCATAGGAAGTGGATGACACAGATCAATTTGGTAGGCATGCCGTTTCCTCCCTCGTTCATCCCGCTCTCCCTAAGGAACGCCCTTTAACCCTTACAGTCCCGAGAGTAGGTGAAACGAGGTATATAGTGAATGGTAGGTTTTTGTGTTGAGGTTAAATACCATTGCCATCTACAGGTAGGTACGGTAGGACGATGTACATGTGGGTCCTTCTATGAGTTGGGCCAAATAAATTTAGTAATTTTGTGTGTTGGAATAAATGGGAAAGGTGTCCCCCACTACATCACAGAGACATTACTGATTCAGCCAATTTGAAGAGCCCATACCTAATAGTGATTGCAACTTTCAAAAATTACTAACTTTCTAATTTTTTGTCCTATTTCATTCAAACTTTCACCAGGATGCTTCTCTGATTTTTATGCCTCCGTCCACCGAAGGTGGTGCCGGAGGCATCATGTTTTCGGGTTGTCCGTCCGTCCGTCCGTACGTCCGTACGTCCGTCCGTACGTCCGTCCGTACGTCCCGTTTGACCGTTATCACAATATCTCAAGAACCATTTAAGATTTAAACTTAAGACTCGGGAATAGTATTTATCACCATAGGAAGACGATCTGATTAGATTTTGGAGTACGTAGGTCAAAGGTCACAGGTCACAGAGGTCAACTTATGAAATTCCTTGTATTGAGTTTGTTAGCGCGATATCTCAAGAACCATTTGAGATTTAAACTTCAAACTTAAGGATAGTATGTATCACCATAGGAAGACGATCTGATTAGATTTTGGAGCACGTATGTCAAAGGTCAAGGGTCACAGAGGTCAACTTATGAAATTCCATACATTGAGATAGTTATCACGATATCTCAAGAACCACTGGAGATTTAAACTTCAAACTTAGTGATAGTGTGTATCACTATAGGAAAACAATCTGATTAGATTTTGGAGCACGTAGGTCAAAGGTCAAAGGTCACAGGGCTCATTATGTATGCAAAAACAGCTTGTGATCGCGTTATCTGAACAACCGATTGATGGATTCCTGCCAAACTTTGGTCATGTATGTATCTTGCAGAGCTGATGAACTGATTAGATTTTGGGGTCACGAGGTCAAAGGTCACAGGGCTCATTATGTATGCAAAAACAGCTCGTGATCGCGTTATCTGAAGAACCGATTGATGGATTCCTGCCAAACTTTGGTCATGTATGTATCTTGCAAAGCCAATGAACTGATTAGATTTTGGGGTCACGAGGTCAAAGGTCACAGCGCACATTGTGTATGCAAAAACAGCTCGTGATCGCCTTATCTCAAGAACCGATTGATGGATTTTTTTTTTTTTTTTTTTTTTTTTTTTTTTTTTTCGGGCGCTGCACTGTGGCGACTATCACTGGTTTTTTCTGTCTGTACATTTTGTCTGTGAAATTTCGTTTCTGTGTCTTCATTTTTGTCACTTTGACTGCCAACATGCTATACTCATCCCCCCGAACAGTTATGGCTAGTTTTCTGACATTTCTGGTGCTTGGAACTGTGTTTAAATGACCACTTTCACTTTGGAAACTGTACCACAACCTTACAGCTTAATAGGATACACACGGACCGAGCTTCTCAACCTTCGCGGCGCCACGGCGGGAAACCTGCCTGCCGGGTATGAGGATTACCCGCGCGAAATCAAGCCACGTAAGCGAGGTAAGCGGGGCGGGATCAGAACACGACTAAAGAAAAGGGGCACAAAACCACCCCTTCCCACGATAGTTCTTGGAAACGTACGTTCATTATCCAACAAGATGGAGGAACTTGAAACATTAACCAGATATATGAATGAATACCGAGATTCTAGTCTCCTGGCTTTTACAGAAACGTGGCTGAATGAAAGTATCCCTGATAGTATCGTTGAAATCCCCCTTTTCGACCTGGTGAGAGGGGATAGAACAGATGAGTCTGGAAAAAAGAGAGGAGGAGGTATATGCTTATACATCAACAAAAAATGGTGTCAAAATTGGGCTGTGAAAGATGTTGTTTGTACGCCAGATATCGAATACATAACAGTTGGACTACGACCATTTTATCTACCTCGAGAATTTCCACAGATTTTTGTAACAGTGGTTTACATTCATCCACGAGCAGACATAAATGTAGCTAGCGAGTGCCTTGCAGAGAGAGCAAATCAACTCGCATCTTCGTCCCCCGATGCCCCCATTTTCTTCATGGGCGACTTCAACCATTGTCGCCTGAACAATGTATTGCCAACTTACGATCAATACATTGATATTCCAACAAGGAACGACAGCATACTCGATCTATGTTATGGAAACATTCCGAAGGCATACACGGCGAAGCCATGCCATCAGTTGGGGAAATCAGATCATCGAAACGTACAATTATTGCCGTCCTACCAACAAAAACTGAAACGATGCCGCCCGGTTACTAAGCAACGGTACGCTTGGACCGACAACGCAACAGAGGAACTCCGAGCCGCGCTTGACTGCACTGATTGGGATGTATTGTCTGACTCAGCCGAATCACTTGAAGAGGCCACGGAGATAATCACAAGCTATGTCAAGTTTAATGTCGATACTATTATACCTCGTAAGACATTTAAGGTCTTTCCAAACAACAAGCCTTGGGTAACTAAAGAACTTAGGGACCTTTTAAAAGAAAAGAAAGCTGCACTGACAGATGGTAATAAAACACGAGTAAAAGAGCTACAAAAAGCAATAAAAAGACGGATTGGTGAATGTAAACATTCATACAAAGAAAAGCTAGAAAGAAACTTCCGTGGAAATAACCCGGCTGCAGCGTGGAAAACAATGAACATGATTACCGGGTATAAACAGAAATCTCCAACCATGGATTTTGAGGTCACACAAACTTTTGTAGAAGAACTGAATAACTTTTACTGCAGATTTGATCAGGACTTTACAGTTGAGAATGATATTATTGCCAGTAGTCTTAGAGAAACAGGTTCTGAGAATAGGGTTAACCTCACCGAACATGAAGTGAGGGTGGTACTTGGATCAGTCCGTCCTAACAAGGCCCCTGGGCCTGACGGTATATCTAACAAAGTCCTTAAATTGTGTAAAAATCAATTAGCAGGTATCTTGACCAAACTTTTCCAATGCTCGTTGGAACATGGAACTATTCCTCGGAAATGGAAAATGTCCTTAATCAAACCCATCCCAAAGAAAAAGAAAGCTACTGAGCTAAACGATTTCCGACCCATTTCACTTACCTGCAGTGTGATGAAATGCTTTGAAAAGGTGATGCTCAAGCACCTTCTCAAATGCTCATCTTCACACATGGACCCTATGCAGTTTGCGTATAAGTGTAAGAGGGGGGTAGATGATGCATTGTTGACATACTTACACAAGATGTACTCTCACCTGGATAAAAGCAAAACGTATGTTAGATCTACATTCGCAGACTTCTCCAGTGCGTTTAATACTATCGTAACTCATATATTAACGAAGAAATTGGTATCATTTAACGTCCCAACCCAGATTATTTTATGGATCCAGGACTTCCTTAGCAATCGACCACAGAAAGTGATAATGGGTAATGTTCAATCTAGTATGAGAATTCTGAACACAGGAGCACCTCAAGGATGCGTCCTTTCTCCTGTACTTTTCTCTCTGTACACCAGTGATTGCCGATGTTCCTCAAGTGAGTGCAGCATAATAAAATATGCAGATGACACAGTCATTACCGGTTACATTGCATCTGACAATACCGAACCATATACTACGACGATAGATAACTTTGTAAAATGGTGTGATGATCACTTCCTTAAACTAAATATATCCAAAACAAAGGAACTGATAATAAATTTCCGACGAAATGCTACTGAACACAGAACAATTTCCATTCATGGGGAAGATGTGGAGCAAGTACAAGAATATAAGTATTTGGGTACGACCATAAGCAATTCACTAGACTGGTCAAAAAACGTTCAACAAACTCAAAAAAAGGCAAATCAGAGACTATATTTTGTAAGGACCTTAAGAAAGTTAAGGGTAGACAATACACTAATTGTTCTTTTCTACAAGTCCCTAATCCAGAGTGTTCTGACGTACAACCTAGTCTGCTACTTTGCTAATGCTACAAAAATTGACCAGAAGAAGCTCAATAAACCCAGGAAAATAGTTCAACGTATACTAGGGATAGACTTGCCACTACTTGATAATCTGTACCAAGAGAGAGTTTCATCTAAATTAAGACAGGTTATGCAGGACCCCACCCACCCACTCAACGAGAACTTTAAATTTAACCGTTCAGGTATACGTTTGTGCGCACCGCGCACACAGAAAACCCGTTTCAGGCAATCTTTTGTTCCCAACGCCATTCACCACTTCAATGCACAAGCCCGGAGGTCTGGAACTCAAACGTAAATACTGGTCTCAACTTATACTTTGTTCTGAATTTAATTTTCGCTAGGGCTCATAATACTCAACTAACCTATATTCTCAAATAAACAGCGAGCTTAATGTTCGAATTTTTCACCTGGAATGCCATGTTTATGTTATACTGCAATCATGTATTCGTTTTGTTCCGTTTCCATTGCAACAATCACTTTCAAAATGTAACTACGTTTGTAACGATGTACATTTGATAATTATTGTATTATGTATTGTTCCTGTATTATGTATATATGTACAAAGACTGTTAAACCAGTGAAAAAAGAATTTCCCGTAAGGGACAATAAATTTTCAATTCAATTCAATTCAATTCAATTCCTGCCAAACTTAGGTCATGTATGTTACTTGCAGAGCTGATGAACTGATTAGATTTTGGGGTCATGAGGTAAAGGTCAAGGTCATGCGGCTCATTATGTATGCAAAAATAGCTTGTGATCGTATTATCATTAGAACAGATTGATGGATTCCTGCCAAACTTAGATCATTTATGTATCTTGCAGAGCCAATGAATGGTTCATAAGATCAAAGGTCATGGGCTCATTATGTATGCAAAAATAGCTTGTGGACGCATTCTCATTAGAACTGACAGATGGATTACTATTTAACTCAGGAAATCTTGCAGAGCCAATGAACTGAGTAGATTTTAGGGTCATGAGGTCAAAGATCAAAGGGTCATATATGTATATGAGAAATTGCTTGTAATCACGATATTCTGAGAACATGTTAATGGATTACAATTGAACTTGAATTTGAAAAATTTCTTCCGTTTCGGTTTGTAAAATTGCTCTATGACGGAGGCATCATTTTCGACTGCGCGCAGTCGAATTCCATCTAGTTCTGCTTTCTTCTAGAGTATATAGTTCACTATCAAGGTTGGCTTTCCCTTTAACCTTTTGATCATGGTTTGTATCACTATGAACATGACATACAAAGAAAGAGGACAAAATAGCAGTGAAGGGATGTTGCTTTGTCTACCAGCAATTGTTGAGGGTAGAACGAGGAACTGTATATTTTGTCCTCTTTCTTTGTCCATCATATTCATAGTGTATTGTGATTGGGTGTACATTCCCTGTCATAATGCAGCTGATCAGAGAAGACATTCTTCCGCTGAATGTACATCACTGAAGAGAGATGGATACATACATGAGTATGTGACCTTTGTTGATTTCCTATGTGAATTACACTGGAAGTGATCACTTGCCTCTGATTCATGATGTTCAGCCTCGTCTTCATTAGCCCTCATAATTAGCCCGGGTTTGGCGAAACTAGCCTGCTTAATATTACTCTGGGTCCTGTTTCATCAAGCTTGTTATATCAAATGTTATATACCTCACTTAAGAAATCCAGCCATCTGATTGGTCGAATTGCATTCATAAACTTCAACTGTTCCTGTAAAATTCTCGGTAACCATGCATAAAACATTTCACTATTTTTAATAACCATGGTTACTCCATGGTTACCCCATAGGTTTACATGTTAAAAAATGGTTTGAGCGATGGAGAATACCGTATGTGTGCGAAGGATTGGTCTACAATTGAATCTCGATCGATCTTACCGACAATTTTATCTTGCATTGTTGACATGAAGACGAAAATAAACTCTCAAAAACAAAAAAACAACATCTGCCGATAGATCTTGATCTAAGTTCGTGCCAATATGCATTGCAAAAGTAAAAGAAGGGCCCGTTTCATGGAGCTTTTGCGAGGCCCTCACGCAGAGCCGTTTTCAATCCATTTTAATGTATGGCTGTGTGACCAAAGTTCGCGCGTGACCAAAGTTCGCTTTCTCAAAAAATCGGTAAGATTTCGAAAATCTGATATCACCAATGGAAAGAGGATCATAAAATTACCCAGAAACGAAATTTTCTTTGGAATTGGGTGCGAAATTGTGAAAATATTGACAAAAGATCGGCACATTTTGCAGTTATTTGCGTCCGTTCCGAAAAATTACCAACTTACCGATAAGGGTCTGGAAATCTTCATTTTGAGAGCAGATATCCTCAAAATTGTAAGTAATAAGTGGTACCGTCTGGTTGTATGATATTTTGCCTTGCAAATTATCAAATTACCTTATTTTTGATGGATCGTATTTTTGTATAAATCAGCTGTTAACCCCCGTGCGTGAACTTAGGTCTCGTTGTTTTTATGACTTTTTTAGATGCAGCGCGCATGCACGATCGGACATCGAATTTTTAGATCGCTATATCTCCGAAATCCTTCGACGGTAAATGTTGTAGTTGAACCAATTGGTAGTAAAATACTTTGCCGTCCATTTGGTAGTAATTAAAATAAATAAATTTGTGTAGAATATGAGAAAACATGGATCGAATATCACATTTTCTAATTTGTACTAAAATCTGCGCGAACTTTGGTCACCCCTTCATATATATTGGAGAAAACTGCCAAGCATGTTAACGACGCGCAATAGCCTAGTGGTCTAAGCGTTGGTTTTCGATACACCTCTTGTTGTACGCAAGAGTTCGAATCCCGTCTTCGACAAAAATGAAAAATATTTTTTTATTTTTATTTTTTAGTCTATTTTTTTTCGGCATATAAAAGTATTAATGACTGCTTTAATATTCGAGAAATAGTTGTTTTATTACGCTCTCGGGAAGGTTACAATTGGGCTATTCCCCTCGGCAAGCCTCGGGGAATAGCACAATTCTAACCTTCCCTTGAGCGTAATAAAACAACTATTTCTCTCAAAGCAGTCATTAATACTATAATATCAAATGCTACATTTCTATAGCAAATTTGCTCTCAGCCAATCAAATGCCATGCTTTCAGTAGCGTATATAAACAGTTATTGTAACTTGTTATTGATAACTAGTTTTAGGAAACAGTGCCCAGGGTCTTGCAAAATTAGTACAAACACAACTTACTTGAGTTTTGTAAGTTACAGTGAAGATGCAATTACAAGTCAAGTGCTGCTAGCTATCCCAACAAAATCAGGGCTGGTTTGTGAAATAGTTCATTATTTAGAGACAAAATAGAAGCTGACTCACTGATGGAGATGCATTTTGAAATATGCTTTTCATGTACCTTGAGACAATTATTTGTGCAAGTCTGGGGACTGCTCGACTTAAAGGCACACTGCCATACTTGTAGCTACTTGCTCCCTCTATATAGAAAACTTCCCCGATCGGTGCCTGTTGGTCCCCCATGATCCTCTTTTTCTTATGTTAAATGAGAGCTGAGTTAATGAGATAGCCACCTGTCACAGTGACCTCGATGGCTCGCTGTGTGGTCTAATCCCTTCTTGCCCAGTAGTGGTGACGGTCTTTAAGGGAAACTTCAAACATCAAACTCAATTTTTTTTCTTCAGAAGTGCTACAGTAATCAGTTTAATATCTCAAGCTTGAGGTTGTCTGGACTAATGTAAATGCACCTCTCTAGAGTAGTTTGTTTGGTGAGAGCCAGAAGGGTTTAATGCCAAGCAAAATGAGATGATTTATTATCCTTCTGGCTCCGACAGGCCGATTTATAGATTGAGATATCCATGAGGAAAGCAGTGTAGGATGTGATCTATCATGCCCTAATACTCCCCTTAAAATGAAATTAATTAGGAGGAATTCTAAATATTCCTCCCCAATTTGTTCGTGTTTCCAGTTCCTCAAAGTTGTGGCAGGGCTTTAATCACAACTGCAAAAAAGTGTTTATCATATGAAGAAATACCTTTATGAAGAGATCATTGACTTTAAGAAGAGATACCTTTATGAAGAGATTGACTTTAAGAAGAGATATGAGCTTGGCCTTTCTTACAGAAATTAAACGCATACACATGAGATGCATTATGAAAGTAAGTCCCATGAAAATTATTCACTGCTCACTGTAACAATGAGACAAATAACTAAAAGTAGCAATTCAACACTTGAAAGATCATCTTGAGAAGGGATTAAAATGCAGCTTTTAAAACAAAAATATATAACTGGTAAAGTGGTGGTGCTGGAGTTGGAATTTACAAATGTGTGTTAACTCTTTTCCACTAATCCTCCACCAAGCAATACTGTTTTGAATAGAAGATGGTAATGGGTACTTAACAGGCACTTAGGAGGCTGATAAGTCAAGGATGATAATCCTCTTAACCGCCTCTTAACAGGTCTCTAGCCCCTTTGATTTGTTAAAGTCAGGTCAATTGTCCACTCAGGCCTTTCAACCCCTTGTGCTGTATGGCTTCTTGGGAGTCAAGTAGAAGATTTGAGATCTCTGTCTCTTCATTAGGTCTGTGTTCAGGGTTTGGTGTGCAACTGTGATGTTCTCTCACTAGTTGTGTCTTCAAGACCTTTTTTTTGGGGGGGGGGGGGGAGGGGGATGACGATTTTAGTAAGCAAACTATAGTTTGTGGTAACATTGTACTTGTGTTCAGGTTTGTTTTTGTATTTGTTGTCAAGTAGAAGGTTTGAGATCTCTGTCTCTTCATTATGTCTGTGTTTAGGGTTTGGTGTGCAACTGTGATGTTCTTTCAACAGTCACGCCCTGAAAACCTTTCTTTGTCAGCACGAAGATTAAGAAATCAAAGTTTATGCAGTGGGAACATTGTTTGGGTTTGTTTCTCCTGCTGTTCATGTATTAATGGCACTAGCCCGTTTTCTCTTTTACAGTGGAAAAAAACATAGGGAGAGCAAGAGAAGAAAGAGTGAAAGAGGTAGAAGGAGAAAGGGAATATGGCTAGAGAGCAATTTTTTTCTTTTTTTTTTGGGGGGGGGGGGGGGGGGGAGTGAGGGAGAGAGAAAGACTTAGATTTTAAAATGCATATTTGAAAAATTTATTTGCCAAAATTTTAGATGAGGGCTGAACAAAGAACATTACAGCATTGCAAATTTGAAGACTCTTCTTGAGATACTGGTTGTGGAGATTGCTATTAAATCTCAGTGTGAACACTTCCTATTAACTCTCAGTGTGAACACTTCCAAAGCCTGCATTGCCAATTAGAAGACTCTTCTTGAGATACCGGTTGTGGAGATTGCTATTAACTCTTAGTGTGAACACTTCCAAAGCCTGCATTGTCAATGTGAAGACTCTTCTTGAGATACCGGTTGTGGAGATTGCTATTAAATCTCAGTGTGAACACTTCCTATTAACTCTCAGTGTGAACATTTCCAAAGCCTGCATTGCCAATTAGAAGACTCTTCTTGAGATACCGGTTGTGGAGATTGCTATTAACTCTTAGTGTGAACACTTCCAAAGCCTGCATTGTCAATGTGAAGACTCTTCTTGAGATACCGGTTGTGGAGATTGCTATTAAATCTCAGTGTGAACACTTCCTATTAACTCTCAGTGTGAACACTTCCAAAGCCTGCATTGCCAATTAGAAGACTCTTCTTGAGATACCGGTTGTGGAGATTGCTATTAACTCTTAGTGTGAACACTTCCTATTAAATCTCAGTGTGAACACTTCCAAAGCCTGCATCCTGTCACCGAGACAAAGAACGACTGTAGCGGTAAACGATTGTCTTCTGAAACGCGATACATTCATTTTGAAAGTGTCAAACCTCTAATAGTGGGTATCAACAAAAGAACCACGGTCTTGAAAGTAGGTTTTGGGGTTTTTCGGTCTAATGGCGTCTTGAAGTGTATTCATTATCGTGAATTGCTGCATCATTATTCAGGCAGGTTTTGACGGATTAATAAGGAAACGTTAGAAAATTGCTGTTAGGCAAGTCAATTTCAGGATTGGAGTGAAAATGTGCGATCTCCATGGTAACGTAGAGTGATGTGGGAGATTGGAAGTACAGGGAAAGAGGAAATTGGGAGGAGGGAAAGATGAGAGCAGGCCTTGAAGAGGTTTAATGAAGACATGTGGGTGAAAATTCACAGAAAAGATGAAATTTGAAGCACTTGAGTTTAGATGAAAGAAAGCAAAAATGAAGAAGAAAGAGAGAGCGAGAGAGAGAGAATTGATGACATGGGGACATTTTGGATATTTGAATAGTGTTTTAATTAGTTTCTTACAGCAGATCTCAGAAAATCGCCTGCTTTTGTGGGTTTGATGTACATTTAAAATATGAAGACATGACAGATGAGGTGTACATGTATGAAAAAAAAGTATGGAGGTATATGGCTGGTAAATGTGAAAGTTAAAGAGAGAGAGAGAGAGAGAGAGAGAGAGAGACTAAGGGTAAAGAGAGCAGAGAGAGAGAGAGAGAGAAAAAGAGAGAGAGGAGGGGGGGGGGGAGGGAGAGAGAAGAGGAACAAGTGGCAAGGGATGTAGCAAAAGAGGAAGGAAAGAGAAAGAGGAGAGAGAGAGAGAGAGAGAGAGAGAGGGGGAGGGAGAAAGAGTGAGGGAGAGAGATAGAGGGGGAGGGGGGGGGGGGGGGGAGACAGTCAGACAGACAGAAAGACAGACAAAGAAGCAGATCGAGGCTGCAAAGGGAAAAATGATAAGACAATGTCTAGAGATAGAGCAGGGAGCTGAAAAAATTGGAGTATGAATATGGAGAGAGAGAGAGAGAGAGATGTACAAACTTGAACCTTGTACCTCATCAAAACAATTATCGAGAATCACTATTATAATCTGGCTTCATCACCTTGCTAATTAATTGGAAATCAGGATCATGCTGTAACTCCAGCTCTCTAACCATCGCCACGGTTACCGTATCTGTTCATCAGCTAGGATAGGAAACTCGCTATTATAGTTACGTCGAGATCAAATTTGGCGTTTGGGAGATGGGCCTCTTAATTGAGATTAATCCTGTCGTGGATATATATACATGTACTTAATTTTGTTAAAGGCATTGTTGAACAATGTTTCCAGTTTTACAAATCTGAGATGCATGGCCCTACCTGTTATCAGTGTCTGTGATATGGTGTAATATTGAAGCCCACAAAAATTGCGCTTCAAAATGATCATGAAATGCTTCAAAACAGTGATAAATTATTGAGTGACCGGTTTTACCATACTCATTTTCCCAAATAGACTGTAGTGTTATAAAAACCGTTTGTGAAATTTCAAATTCCAATCATGAATATCTTGATAATCAGACAGGTGATCAGCTTGTAAAAGTCATGGGATTCCTGACTGACCTAAAGGTTTATAATTATCATTGCAACATGAGCTAAATCCAGGATTTTTTTTTAAGAATCTGAGGCAGAGATACCCAATCCCTTGAAAGCCTAAAATGAGGAATATTGTTAAAATATTCTGATCGACAGTATGAGCAGTCATGAAACCAATGTGAAGATGCACAATATTTGATATATTTGAAGAATTTGTAGAGATTTGTTTTCTGCATTTAATACCCAAAGTACTTTCATTCTAATTTCAATTCTTCTTAGATTCACCAGTTGTATTGTAGTTACAACTGTTTCATGCTTATACAATTTATTACAACATTTCCCCTTTTCAGAGAATGTATTATCCTTCAAATGGAATGAAAAGATTACCGGTAATGAAATAACATGCAATCATAATAAAGTCATTAGGAATGCTTTATAAATTGATGGTAAAGTAAAACAGTCATCTGCTACATCATTTTTGTAGATATTTTAACTGGATGAAAAGGGCACAATTTTGTTTTTAGCTGCTAGAATCAGGATTTTTTCCTGATTCTCTATTCTCACGTAGAACAAAGCAGTAATAGGAAATATTCAAATGGAAAATGTCAAATTTTATCAAATTTCTACTACCGGTATATTACATAGCAAATGAGCTTCTGAGGTCTCCTATATAATTGTAAGAAAACACCCATTTAAAGTTGTTTGGACATGAACAAAAATGAGTGTAACATCACTGGTTGGCAAAGCAAATATAAAGTGTGATAATTTTAGGTTCTGACGTGGAATCGCTTTCTGTTTTACATCAAATCCGTCCAAATATCTCTCCTCTCTTCCCCTATACAAATTTAAGTTCGTCGCGAACTCGTATGATGCTCGTGGTAAGCTTAATAAGATCGTTTTTTAGGCTTTAAGCTCGTAACACGCTTCCAGGACGCTAGTAACGATCTTACTAAATGTTGGCGAGCTCGTGCGCGAGTTCGTCACGAGCTCGTGGCGAACTCGCGGGTAAACTGGGGAGCTCGTGGGCGAGCTCAGGGGTAAAGGGGGAGCTCGTGACGAGCTCGTTGGTAAAAGGGGGAGCTCGTGGCGAGCTCGTGGGTAAAAGGTGGAGCTCGTGGCGAGCTCAGGTATAAACTGGGGAGCTCGTGACGAGCTCGTTGGTAAAAGGGGGAGCTCGTGGCGAGCTCGTGGGTAAAACGGGGAGCTCGTGACGAGCTCGTGGGTAAAAGGGGGAGTTCATGGCGAGCTCGGGTTAAACTGGGGAGCTCGTGGCGAGTTCGGGGGTAAACTCCCCATAGGAAAGTGAAAAGTATGCCGCAGACCTGCCGCAGACCTGCCGCAGATCTGCGGCAGACTTTTAGTCTGCGGCAAAGAGTATGCCGAAGTATGCGGCAGAAAGAAATTTTGCTGCAGACTTGCCGCATACCAGTATGCCATAGGAACAGTCTGCGGCAGATCTGCGGTAGGATGAAACTTTGCTCCAGATTTGCCGCATACTAGTATGCCGCATACTAGTATGCCACAGGAACGGTCTGCGGCAGGGCGAAACTTTGCTCCAGACTTGCCGCATACCAGCTAGTACGCCACAGGAACAGTCTGCGGCAGATCTGCGGCAGGGCGAAAGTTTGCTCCAGACTTGCCGCATACCAGTATGCCACAGGAACAGTCTGCGGCAGGTCTGCCACAGAAAAGTGGGAAATTATACAGTCTGAAGCAAGGCTATAGGCGGCCATTTTGTAGGACATGCAGTACCATATGAGGTTGCAGGCTGAGCCCATGACCTTGTAAATTCCTGTGTTAATTAGCACTGTTAATTGTCTTTTTAGCTTCTGTCAAACCAAACAATATGCTTCAAGTTCAACTGGTACCATAAGAGGAATTTATTACATAAGAGGAGGCTGAGGAATTAACGGACTGTTTCAAACTTTTTTGTTGTGCGATATGTGATCTTATCTTCAGCCCCACTAACTCACTTTTTTGTTGTAACTAGGTACCCAAGACGAAAATCCAATTGAAACTAATTGAACACCAATTTAATTTTCAATTGATTTCAATTGGTCTCAATAGGTTTTAACAGGTTTCAATGGGAATTTAATAGGACTTCAGATGGTTTCAATTGGTCCAGATTGTCCCTATTGGACCAATTGGCCCCATTGGCCTATGCCCCATTATACTTTAATGGGACCCAAATTGGCCTGAAGTTGGGACTTCAATTGGTCCAATTGAAACCAATTGAAAACCTTTTAAAGTCTAATGGGGCAGATTGGTCCAATTGAAATCCCATTAAAGTCTAATAGGGCCAATTGAAACCAATCATCTCATGAATATTCATTATTACTTTACACGTGTGACAGAAAAATACATTTATCATGATTTGTTAAGCAAATTAAGACAACGCACATCATTTTTGTGATTTCTATTTTCCTTTTGCCATTATTAACCAATAGATTATTTTGTCTGATCATTTTACAATTACATTCACGTTTTAGCAATAGATTGATAGATTGATATTGATTATATGATTACTAACCAAGAAACAATATACATATTTAGTATATATATATGTGTACGAGCCTGAGTCACTTTAAATGTTACTCTTGAATACACTTCAAATGATCTATGTGATGGAGTTAATACAATTGAGAATAGAATATACCTAATTGGTAATATCGATATATATTGGTATTACCTAATAGGTAATATCGATATTGCCAATATCGATTATGAAGTATCAATCAGTTTACATTAAGCTTGCAGCCATTCCACGAGATTGTCGACGAACTCGCCGACGAGCTTGTCGACGAACTCGTTGACGAACTCGCCGACGACCTCGTTGACGAGCACGCCAACGAGCTCGCCAACGAGCTAATCGGCCAGTGACGAGCGTGTATATTTGGAGCATGCCAACGAGCTTGCCAACGAGCACGCCAACGAGCTCGTAGCTAATTTGCATATTTGGAACGAAACGAGCTCGCTGGCGAGTTCGTCTGCTTGCTCGTCAACGAACTCGTTGGCGAGCACGCTGACGAGCTCGCGTGTAAGCATACTGAAATTTGTATAGGGGACTTGCCGCATACCAGTATGCCACAGGAACAGTCTGCGGCAGATCTGCGGAGGATGAAATTTTGCTGCAGACTTGCCGCATACCAGTATGCCACAGGAACAGTCTGCGGCAGATCTGCGGCAGGATGAAACTTTGCTCGAGACTTGCCGCATACTAGTATGCCACAGGAACAGTCTGCGGCAGATCTGCGGTAGGATGAAACTTTGCTCCAGACTTGCCGCATACTCGTATGCCACAGGAACGGTCTGCGGCAGGGCGAAACTTTGCTCCAGACTTGCCGCATACCAGCTAGTACGCCACAGGAACAGTCTGCGGCAGACCTGCGGCAGGGCGAAGTTTGCTCCAGACTTGCCGCATACCAGTATGCCACAGGAACAGTCTGCGGCAGGTCTGCCACAGAAAAGTGGGAAATTATACAGTCTGAAGCAAGGCTATAGGCGGCCATTTTGTAGGACATGCAGTACCATATGAGGTTGCAGGCTGAGCCCATGACCTTGTAAATTCCTGTGTTAATTAGCACTGTTAATTGTCTTTTTAGCTTCTGTCAAACCAAACAATTTACTTCAAGTTCAACTGGTACCATAAGAGGAATTTATTACATAAGAGGAGGCTGAGGAATTAACAGACTGTTTCAAACTTTTTTGTTGTGCAATATGTGATCTTATCTTCAGCCCCACTAACTCACTTTTTTGTTGTAACTAGGTACCCAAGACGAAAATCCAATTGAAACTAATTGAACACCAATTTAATTTTCAATTGGTTTCAATTGGTCTCAATAGGTTTTAACAGGTTTCAATGGGAATTTAATAGGACTTCAGATGGTTTCAATTGGTCCAGATTGTCCCTATTGGACCAATTGGGCCCATTGGCCCCATTGGCCTATGCCCCATTATACTTTAATGGGACCCAAATTGACCTGAAGTTGGACTTCAATTGGTCCAATTAAAACCAATTGAAAACCTTTTAAAGTCTAATGGGGCAGATTGGTCCAATTAAAATCCCATTAAAGTCTAATAGGGCCAATTGAAACCAATCATCTCATGAATATTCATTATTACTTTACACGTGTGACAGAAAAATACATTTATCATGATTTGTTAAGCAAATTAAGACAATGCACATCATTTTTGTGATTTCTATTTTCCTTTTGCCATTATTAACCAATAGATTATTTTGTCTGATCATTTTACAATTACATTCACGTTTTAGCAATAGATTGATAGATTGATATTGATTATATGATTACTAACCAAGAAACAATATACATATTTAGTATATATATATGTGTACGAGCCTGAGTCACTTTAAATGTTACTCTTGAATACACTTCAAATGATCTATGTGATGGAGTTAATACAATTGAGAATAGAATATACCTAATTGGTAATATCAATATATATTGGTATTACCTAATTGGTAATATCGATATTGCCAATATCGATTATGAAGTATCAATCAGTTTACCATTAAGCTTGCAGCCATTCCACGAGATTGTCGACGAACTCGCCGACGAGCTTGTCGACGAACTCGTTCACGAACTCGCCGACGAACTCGTTGACGAACTCGCCGACGAACTCGTTGACGAGCAAACCAACGAGCTCGCCAATGACGAGCGTGTATATTTGGAGCATGCTAACGAGCTCGCCAACGAGCTCGTAGCTAATTTGCATATTTGGAACGAAACGAGCTCGCTGGCGAGTTCGTCTGCTTGCTCGTCAACGAACTCGTTGGCGAGCACGCTGACGAGCTCGCGTGTAAGCGTACTGAAATTTGTATAGGGGTTACTGCTTCGTTTAGGAACTGTTAACAATCCTGCTTCACTCCTGAAAATGTGAACACACAATATATGAATCAGACCAAGCACTTTATGGACAAAAGAGGGTCGCGTGGCATCGAACAATAACAAGCCTAAGGCACCGCCAGGCTGCGCAATTGGCCTTGTCGGTGAGACAGGGGGATGGTAGAAGGGGGAAATATGAAATTGGCTTTGTGAATCGACGTTTATACTGTTATAACTGTGCTACCATAACATTTCTTCTTGGTACTCGTTGCATACAAACAGCCTTTGGTGAGCTGTGAATTAAGACTGGGATGTGTATATGGTCCAATGTGTTTTGAGGCTTGATGGTAGCTGCATGTGTTCAGGTATGTACAAAAACTGATATGATTTTGGTATTTGAGTTGTAATATTAATTTATTCTGGGCAATTTACTAATGATAGCTGGCCCTTAAAGGGATAATGCACAAGTCTGCATGTATCTTACCTCCATGTACCTCAGAAAAATATGTGGAGGCGATATAGATGTACATGTATCACATTTTGGGAATATATTTAGTTTTCAGCTTAGTACAAAAACAGCTACAGTATTAATCTTTTACCTGTATTCTAAGCTATTAAGTAATATAAGTTGGCCCTTGGACTGAAAGGCATAATAATTATATCTTGCTAGAAAAATATGTTTACAACTTTGCAATTTGACTTTTGCAATATTATTTTGTAGCATACCGGTACTTGGCAAAAGTTATTGAGGGCATTTGTATTTTAGAAAGAGCTTGCAGGAGAAAGAATTAAGCTGACACAGTTTTGTATTGCGATGAATCCAAGGTACTGGTCTACATGTATCTCGGGCTTTGTTTTTAATATGGAAACCTTCTAAACACTGAATTGTTAAATGTGTATACTGGTTTGCACTTGTGAATGTTATGAATGTTATTCTATACTTCATTCACACACAAACTTGGGCCATTGCCAAAACTTTGTCATCGAAGGTCACCTTTTAATGTGCGTGTCATGCTTCCTATTCTATCCGCCCCAGATCCGTGAGAACCTCAAATAATGTGGTTTCCAACTTTAGCTGCTCTCTTAAAGAAAAACTTGAGTTCTGGTAAATACAGAAAATAAATTCTCACATAATCCAACTTACACTGAATGTTCAAGTTTACAATAAGTATTAAACATGTAGGAATTTATTCCTTGAAATGCTAGAGCGTTGTATGGCAGCCGTGCTAAAGCCGGGGTAATAATCAGGAGCGCCAGGAGGGGCAAATCTGACAGACATGAGCGCTATACAAGAACCCACTATTATTATTATTATTATGTGCCAAACTATTTTGGTAGAAAATGTATAGGGGCTGAGTAATGAGCAAAGAATGACAAAGTCTAGGTATAAAAGTAGGCCAACAGTATGTGCTCAACACAGGTCTTTATGTGCAAATGGGAGTTGTGGTTTTTATCAAAGATGATGCCCAAAGGTTTTTTTGTGCGTTTGATCTTATTTCATTGGTTCAAACAACAATGACAGGATAAACAATCCAGAATATATCCCATAGTATACCAGAGCTCAAGATTAGCTTTAAGCCATCTTTTTTCTGTATGAGATTTCCTCTGCGTTGAGACTCACAGAATTAATTGTATCGCTATATAAAAATTGTATACATGTAGCTATACAGTAATAACCCTTTAGCCAGTCTAAACATAGTATGAAGAAATGTCATAACGAAATAAATGTTTTGAGTGTCGTTCCTAATGTAAAAATGTATCATACTAAAATGGTATTATAACTGGACGGGGCTGATGGTATGCATGCACTAGTGTACCTGACAGCTGTCATATCAATTTTCTTAACTTCAAACAATTTTCTTTATATGACGTTTATTTTTACATTTTTTGTTCCTAAAGTCTGAACAGATCATCAATTATTATGAGATATCACATGTCATTAGTAGGCTAACCACAAGAAGTTGTAAATATTGTTCACTTTTGATGCTTCACGTTTGATGATTGTACAGCATCCTGCCTGGCTTATCCAAGCTCGGTAATAAGTTACTAGCAGTCAAAGGTTGTGATGAAATTTACTCATGGAACCCTTTTTTGAGATTAGTTTTAGTTTTTATGAATATACAAATACATTTTGCTGAAATATTTATATATTCAGGTTATTGGGAATTGTCAAGGGAGCAAATAAAAAACTGTTGACGTACACATAATCAATTGTCTGGTTTTGTGGTAATTTTATTCAATTTAGCATGATTTGAGAGTAATTTTTGAAATAATAAACATTAGAGGTCTGTAAAAGCTTTCTTGGATTTACAGGGTCTATAAAATTTGAGTGCCTTTGATACATATTGTTCCCATGATGATATGTTAATACATAGAATTCAATCTTTTCATCATAAATCTATTGGAAATATAGAAGTTACCACCTAGAACAAAATTTTGTTAAAAAATGTTTCAGTTGAAAAAAAAAAATCCAGTTTAAAGATGGGAGAGAAAGAGAAAAGATGAGGAGGTAATGAAGTCTACAAAGGAATTTGTGGTTATAATGTTTTTGTTAGAAAATGGTAATTCACACCAAACCTGTCTTTACAATGTGTGAAAACAAAACTGCATAATAGGCGTACAGAGGGAAATATTGTGGTTTTCAGATATTTTATTTGCAAAAGCAAATTTCAATTGTGGTATGTGTGATTTAAAGAGAATACATGAGTGATTCAGATGATCTATTATGTACATTGTGCATTGAGCTAAATGGTGCACTTTTTCACATGCTTTTTACTCCCTCGAGCACAATGGAATTATGCATCCCTCTCAAAGAGAGTGAAATATTCCTTTTGTTTTTAGTCTTGGCATTTCAGACCATAGTGGCATTTATAATTGAAATCTGGACTATAGAGAACACTTTCTTTCAGGATAAAAATGTAGAGAAATAAGAGAAAAGTATTGCAAAATTATTATGTATGTGTAAATGCAGTGTAAATCGAGCAAATTATATTGAGTAGAATTTGTATGTATGATGTAGTGATTGAAAATATATGGTTTTAATTAAAGGAGTTAAAGACAGATGGTGGTACTGTATGCACTCTAGGGTCTGAGCAAAATTGAGCTTGTTCCTCACGACTATTTAATAATACCAATACAATTTGTTTGATAATCTTTTTTGTCAGTATGATTTATTTATCCTTCCATTTCCCAAAACACATTAAGATATTATTACTGGTAGTTGAGTCATAACAGAATTGCTCCACTAAAAATGAAATAGCGACAAAATGATTATTTGTGAAAGAGCATGCTAAACCTCCATAGTGCAATATATGAGGATAGAATGGATAGATACAATAGTAATTGTGATTGATTCATTGAATTTGATTTATGATGTGAGAAAGAAAGAATAACACATGAAATAGTTCTGAGAATGTAGACTAGTCTAAAATAAACTTCTTGGAGCCCTTCAACCACTTCTCCATTCATTCGTGATGGTGAATAATGCGTTGTCTCGATTAATGCTCGTCTGCTACCTCGCACGTGCCAGCTTTTAAAGAAGAAAAAAAAAGTGCAATACGGGGAGACGACCGCGTTAGAGTAATATGAGGTGATCTACCAGTAGATTTTTGCCATTTTGCCATTCATTAGAAAAAGTGATGAAATGGATGAAAGCATGAGTGGTTTGAAAACGGATACGAGCTGATATTTATGGACGGTCTTTCTAATGGATCGTTAAATCCTCTTGTAATTCACCGGTATACGGAGGGAATCTATTTTGGCGGTTATAGTAGCGGAACTGATGGACAGCTGTGGAGCGGAAACTTTGAATTTGGTGTGAATATTCAAGCTTGGATTGTTACTTTGATAGTCTTCATTTTACAGTGAGGAAGGTAGGGTAAAGATGTTCAATACTTTTCTACTTGCTTCTTGTCACGAACAAGTCATGTGTTATTACCTTTCGGTACTCTGCTTTATAGGGTGCGTTCAAGCAACACTTTGTCACCCTGGAAACATGGTTTTCAAAGACGTTTAATTTAAAACACGGTTGCGTTCAGGCGATTTCAAGCAATTTTTCGTCGCTAAAATTCACTTGAACGCAACAGAGATCTCAATCATGATTCTATAACGCCATTATCATGGCCTGCTTCCGGTTTCGCTGACAGTCGACCGTAAACAAATTCAGAAAGCATGCAGCGAAGTTGACTTATACTTCCTGGGTCAAACTGCGCAGTGTGATGAGCAGTGGCTGGGCTTGAAATAAGCGAGAATCAGCGTTGATGAAAATCGCTTGAACGCTCTCCTGCAGTAATCATATTTTTTAACGGCGTTTTGATTTGTGATTCTAGCGTCAAAAACGCACCCTAAAGGCCTTTTAACACCAGGCCATGCGTAGAGTTGCATAGTGCTGTTCGTACCTCCTACGCCAAGCATACGCTACCCTACGCTACCCTACGCTGGCCTATGTAACTATACGCGGGGGAAGCAATGGGGTACGCAAGATGGACTAAAAAATTAGACACACTTAATTTTTTGTTTGTACCTTTGGCATAGACACTAGACGCAGAAAGTACGAAAGTCTATGCAACACTACGCAACACTACTCTACTGTACGCCATACCTACGCTACCCTACGCCAGCCTAGGTAAACGTACCCAACCCTACGCCTGTTATACGCAATCGTACGCGTAGGGTAGTCAATTGCATACGCCGTAGGTACGCGGTGCCTATGCACAGGGTACGTAACCATACGCCATCGTAAGCCAGCCTACGCATAAGCTAAGCAGGGACTACGCCGAAGCAACATTTTGTTCATGAATACGCAGCCTAATTTCGGCGTATATCGGTACGCAACTCTACGTAGATCCGGTGTGAAAGGGGCTTAAGTTACATGGAATATTGGACTGTATGATTATCGACTAAGTACTGGTTAATGATGTTCTCGTGATTGGTATGATGTGGTAGCCATGCTGCTAGAAAGAATGTTGTATCTTTAGTAAAGATGGTTAGGTATTCATAATTTGATCAAGATCACGTAGAGGTATCGTCGTATAGTGGTTCATCCACTGGACCCTCAACCCAGAGGTTGAGGGTTCAAATTCCAGCCGGCACAAATGTCCTTTAATTGGCAAGACATTAATCCACATTTGCAACTCTCCACCCAGCTGTAAATGGGTACCTGGCAACTGATGGGGCAATGAGAAATGTTCTTCCCTTGGTAATCATTATTACCATTATACTTTAATTACCTCATCAAGTTCAATTTCAAATGTATCATGTTTCTTATCGTTCTATCAGAGATCGCATTCCAAGCTATCCTCCTTGCTTTATTGTTTTTCATAGGTTTGAACTTTGCAAGGTCACTTTTGTATATATACCAGCATTTATAAGAAAAATAAAACCATATGATTCATTATGATGTGATATTATAATTTGCTTTCACAGCAGGAAAGTATATATTTGCACTTAGGTAGACAGCAGCTAGTGAAATGGGATAGTACACTGTCCTTGGGTCAAGATGTAATGTAATGGGAGGTCAGTGCAAGAGATGTAGCATAGAATATGATACTGTAATACTCTTTTCACACTGGTTTTGCTTTTAAAAACCCGTACTTTGCTTAGCCCCTTACTATCCGTAACCCCGGACTATTTTTTTGGCTTTTCACACACGCTGTTCTTAGTCCCGTACTAGCGCCTATTCCGGAATAAGAAAAGTCACGCTGTTCTCACTGCAATTTGTTAGCCCCGGATATCGTGAATGTTATGATTGGACAGTGGGCTCCTTACTTCGCATCTGGCCAGCTGCGATACGACCATTGCGTAGTACCGGACTATTTTTCGTTTCTGTTCTCATTCATTTGCTTGGCACCGCAATTGTGGGGTAAGCAGGAGTTAGCACCACAATTGCGGGGTTAGCCCTGCTATTTTGCAGGGTTAGTTAACCCTGTACTATAGGTGGGGCTAGCCCACTTTGGTAAATCGAGTGTGAATAGAAAGTGGAATAGGCTTAACCCCGGACTATAGGTGGGGCTAAGACCCCCCCTTAACCCCACCTATAGTACGGGTTAAGCAAAATTTTGCCAGTTTGAAAACAGTATACTGTAATAATGATATGATAATGTGTTACGGTGACATCTCTGCTGTACCTGAATACTTTAAAAGACACATAAAAGTGGGCTCTCGTGGGTAATTTGACACCATACCGGTGTTACCTAATAACACGTGTTGTCAATCACCAGGATAGCCCTTCATTTTTTATGATAAACCGGCCTTATGTAATAGTCCGCATTTTCCTCCCATCCCCCATATGGTCAAGTTATAATGTTACATTTCCCTCAACCAAAGACTCTCTGAGAGACGAGGGGGGTATTTCTTGATGGGACCACGGGTTTGCATGCTGTGTGCAGACTTGTACACCCATTAATGGTATTCCACCAAGTCTGGGTAGACAAGTATAGGGGCGCGTTCATGCTTGATTTTGAAGGTAGAATGAGCGATCTGAAACGCTCATCGTAAACGCTCATCGTGATCGCAGTTCCACGGTGTAGCTGTTCATGCTTACTTCTCTGGCTCATCCAGCCAATTCTCCTTGTGTGGCATTGTGTGACCTTCACTGTGCATGCTACGTAGACCCACTAGAGGTCAGTGCGTTGACCCCATTTAAACGCGTTTACAATTGTAAACGCATCTTTTTGTGAGTTTACGATCGGCGTTCGTGATCGCCGTTTTTCGGTGATTCTACAAAAGTGAGCATGAACGCAAGCGTGTTTTAAACTAAACACGTAACAGATGCCTGATTCTGGCCGTCAAAATCAAGCATGAACGCGGCCTCGGTCAACTTCGCCAGGTGCTTTAATTCTGTCTGTGTTTATGGTCGACTGTCAGTCAAACGGGAAGGAGGCCACGATAATGACGTCATAGAATCATGATTAAGATCTCTGTTCGTTCAAGCGAATTTTAACGACCAGGATTTTGCAGAATCATGATACAAAACGCATCTTTTTCAGCGTTTCATGTTTGTGTTTTTATAACACGTTTATTTTTACGACCGACGACCGACGAAAAATCGCTTGACGCAACCATGCTTTAAACTAAACGTCTTTGAAAACCGTGATTCTAGGGTGAAAAAGTGTTGAATGAACGCACCCCTAATAAGCCCAGGTCAGCGGAAACAAAATGATGGGAGTGGTAAGTGAGTAGCTCTCAAAAGCTCCAAATGTGCTCTGGTTAATTCAAGAAGAGCAAAAAAACATTTTAATACATTGAATCACTGATAAAATTGCACTTATACAATTAACACCAACTCCTAAAAAGGCTCCTGTGAACAGAAAAGTATTTTTTTTACACTGCCCCTGGTCACTGGTTTCAAGTCCGCACAGTCCTTAGGGAGTACTCCTACCATTTTGCACTGTTCAAAGGCAGCCATATTAACATTACCTAATTAGTTTTAGGGCAATACAAAGGGTATGCTTTCACCTGGATGGAAAGTTTCTTCTTTTGTTTTGGAAAAAAAAAAATGCTAGAAAATTGGAGAGAAAATAGCGGTGACTACATGTGTAGCCTCAACAATAGAATCCTTATTTTGATTTGTTGTGAAAAGGTGCCATGCCAGGCATATGATGAATGGCTGATGAGAGCTTGAATTTGTTGCACATTTTAAACGAAACCAGAGCCGTACGCTGTGGAAAGTACATTCAGTTTGTATCAAGTTTCATAGGAGCTGGATACTGCGAAGCATGGGAATTATGAGAACACTAAACAATAGCATACAGTTGAGTATGTAACAGCAATATTTCTCTGGCCAGAATTCATTTGTATGGATTGTGCTTTAACAAGGCATCTGATTTATAACCGCATCATGTGAATACATTGTGAATACATTATATGATTAATTCAGGGTATTAATTTGTAAATGCAATCAATGTATACCCATAGAACTCTGATACAATGTATCGCTTGCCCATTTTATGGAAAGGCCAGTTAGCACTGCCGATTAGTCTGCAGGCACAGACTCTAATTTGATACCACAATTCCTGAAGCCTAATAGCAGAGCCATGATGTCAGTCTCTGCCTGTGCCAAAAGCAGCTAAAGTACATCTGGCCCTTGTTTCATGAAACTTGTTATCACCAACATGTTACAACAACTAGCTACTGAAATCAGGGAATTTGATTGGCTAAGAGCAAATTTGTGATAAAAATTCCTCATTTGTTATTGATAATAAGTTTTATGAAACAGGGCCTACAAGCCTATTGTAGTCTCATATTGCAGACACAGTGACACACAACCACTATTAAACAAGGGTTTGTGCATGCGAACTACTTCCTAATCGCCCATAGGCTGATGTCCTATAAGGCCTGTACGTCATCATCTGTATTTGCTCTGGAAATCTTCCCAATCTTCCCAATATCTTGGGCTAGTTTGCAATATGGCTCACTATTTATGGTTCGTCTTCATCAGCCTAAAGACTTGCACTATGCACGAATACTGAGCGTAACTTCGGGCTAATTTCCCCGGATCACAAAATAGCAGGCTATTTAGCCAACTCGGGCTGATGAAGACAGACCTCTGGTGTCTTATAACATATTAAGGGGCTGTGCACAACATTAATTCTCAATTGAGAGTAAGTGGAAACGGGTCTTTAATTGTTTTATTGCTAGTTTCGTTTCCTGACGGGAAGCAAGCCCTTGAATGGTTTATTTTGAAACCTGATCGTGCGACACGCTCAGACCAGGAAGGCAGAAACACGCATTCTAGCCAGATAATGGTGATGATTGGAAAATAAACTGTGATAAGAAACGGTCATCATGACTTACTGATGTAACCTACAGGTAAGACACATTAGTAATTGATCGATAATGATTTTGGTCATAATCTCTTTCATGTGGCTCTTGAATGTATGTAATATGATAAAAACCGATGCGTGCAGTTAATGTTTTGCAGTGTGTTTACGATAGGATACATAGGTGGGTGAGTACATGTATGTATAGTGACCATTAAGTTATATATATACCTTATACTTAGAACTTGATATAAAGTTATGAGACTGAAGAATCATGGAATAAATAAGTTACAAGTGAGTAACTAATCGTCAGCTGAGAGTCCGAGAGTATAATTTAACTTTTTACTTGCTTCAGTCAACTAATTGAACAAACAGTGGATTGCCATATTCAACATCCGACACACACACACACAGTATAGGGTGTATGTGTATCATTTAATCCCAACAATGTAGCATTTTAACTTTTTACTAGCTTAAGTCAACTAATCGAACAAACAGTGGATTGCCATATTCAACCTTTGACACACACATAATGTAGATTGTATCATGTATTCCAACAATGTGGCAATCTAGGGTTTCAATCGGTAGCAAATAAAGTTAACGCGGATTTCACACAATTCTACATGGAGCTCTCTATAGATGTTATTTTGTATTGATTTTTTTTTTTAAAGAGGACTTGCTTCAGTTGACAAGGCTCCTGTAGCCTTTCAACGTTTCTCTTTTCCTCATTTTCATAATTATTACCTATATAGTTATGAATTCATTATGTTATAATTGTTAGATATAACATATTTCCGTGTGTTGCTCTGTACGAGTATTTTTAAATGGAAGTGAAAGTGAATTCATGAAAAATGAAGCTGAGCATGCCAGAAGAAGCATTCGTCATGGCAAAAATCTCAGAAGTTTTTGACTAATTAAGAACAATTGGATGAAAATATTGGCATAGGTTTGTATCAATCGAAGCAAACCTGAGTGTCCCCTTCAAAAGGGTTATACTGACTACCAGGTGATAAATGCACTCATGCTAATGACTGTGGCAGCACATGAAAATTAGATTGTATGTAGATCTGCATTAAAGAGGCCTCCTCTACACCACAGGTAGCTATAAATGGTTGATAGCTTCTTTTTAAGTATATTATGATCAAATTAATGATAAAAATCATATTTGGTTAGATAACACATGCAGTGCTAGAAGTGCATTTCTTAGAACCTATGTATGAAGTACCTGTAAGTGTAACATAGAGCATCTGTTATCTTTAATTTAATTTAAATTTAATGAAGGAACTTTACATAACTATATCTTGATCTAAGGGAGACGCGAACGAACAATCTTTAATAGCTGACAAATGTTTCATAGTGACTTATTGGAAACTCTATGGGCATTGTCTAGTTTGAAACATACACAACTTGAAAGCAGGTTAACTTTCATGAAGGCCTTGAAACGTATATATAAAAAATCAAGTTTTCCATTAGCACATTTTTCTGTTAACCAAATACGTTTTATAGATTTTGGAGTGATCTAACTTTTTTTGAGGATTCACGATTTTCTACTTTTCCAGTGATTTATTCCTTTTGATTAAAGGGTATGAATATTGATTGAATTTGACTGATATTCTGTCAGTAGTATCACTGGATGGACCTGATTGTACAATGCACCATTCATAGAGCCCGCCCCCCCCAAACCCCCCTTCAATATAAAGACTGTTCATGTTGACTGAGAACGACTTTGAGTTAGGTGAGACTGAGAGGCCTGGGGGCTCTTCATATTAGAGGCTTTGTGATGATAACCCAATGAAAGGATTATTTTTAGCCAGGGCATACCTAGTATGATTCACCGCATGTCTCCCAGCAATGAATCGCCTGTCTAAACATTCAATGAACGTGTTCACACTGGGGGAAAAACTGATACCTAAATGGTGATTCACTGTTTCGTATGAATAGCCAGTCTTAACATTCAATGAACGTGTTCACACTGGGGGCAAAACTGATACCTAAATGGTGATTCACAGTTTCGTGTGAATAGCCAGTCTTAACATTGGTTGTGTTCACACCGGGGAAAGTAATTGTTTCTTTGATGTACCTACCCAAAATGATTCATCGCTGTCTTCCAGCAATGGGTGTGTTTACACTAGAAATTATTTTTTCTTCAAGCTTCATTCAGAATATGACATGGTACACTGCTTACAAAAACCTTATTTGCAAATTTAGATCTACTTAAAAGGCGAAAGTCAATTTTTTGGTGGTAAAAAAATGTTGTGGAATTGGATAAAATGAAACAAAGGCTAGTACTATGTGACTAGGCATACTGATGAATCTGTATGTTAAAAGATACAGGAATATAGATTGACTGCATTTTTCTCCTTTTAATTTGTTGAGACTCAGTGGTAGAGCAGTGATCTTTGTACATGTAAGTGAGATGTGCAATGCTTCTTGTTAAATAACAATGTATTTCCTCAAGTTTAGATGGGAAATTAAAGCCAATTTAATAGATTTTCTGCTTCAAAGTTTATTGATTTACAATATGTAATTAAAGTATGAGTTATACCTTAAACCACACATTTTAATTTTCCCGTTCATTTGTTCTAGAAACACTTACTGTGAAGCATTTACAAGTACTACGAACACTTTTGAATGATATATTTTGTGTGCAATACTGGTATATTGGTTGTTATGAAGTAGGGTTGCCATCATACATTTATTTTTTGCCTGAAGATTTTTTAATGAGTTTAATTGTTTACTCATTATTTATGCATCAGTTAACTTGACATTGATTAACATGAATGTCATGAAACATGATTTATATTCAGGGAAAGCTTACATATTTATGACATGAGTACCGATAGACTACAGAATGTCTTTCACTTTCTCTTCAAGAAAACTTCAGTTGGTCGTCTAGCCTAGACATAAGAGGACTATACATATCTTTTTGTAATGACGGAATACACCATCTAGGCATTATTTCACACAGTATAATGAAGTTGAAATAAACCTTAGTTCCATTATAAAAAGTTATGGGTGATATTTAGATCAGTAGCAAATTGGATGAATATGAATTGTATGTACACTGTATGTCTATAATAGAAAAAGAGGGAGGGGAGTGGATAGGGAGGAGAGGGGTGAGGGAGGGAAAGGGAGGTGAGAGAGGAGAGGGAGGAGAGGAGATGAGGGGAGAGAGGGGGGGGAGGAGTGGGGATAGGAAGGGAAGAGAGAGGGGAGGGGAAAGGGAGGGAAGAGGGAGGGAGGGGAGAGGGAGGGGAAACGGAGGAGAGGGAGGAGAGGGGAGAGGGGAGGGAGGAGAGGGAAGGGAGGAGAGGGAGAGGGAAGGGAGGAGAGGGGAGGAGAGGGAGGGGGAGGGGAGAGGGAGGAGAGGGGTGAGGGAGGGAAAGGGAGGTGAGAGAGGAGAGGGAGGAGAGGAGATGAGGGGAGAGAGGGGGGGAGGAGTGGGGATAGGAAGGGAAGAGAGAGGGGAGGGGAAAGGGAGGGAAGAGGGAGGGAGGGGAGAGGGAGGGGAAACGGAGGAGAGGGAGGAGAGGGGAGAGGGGAGGGAGGAGAGGGAAGGGAGGAGAGGGAGAGGGAAGGGAGGAGAGGGGAGGAGAGGGAGGGGGAGGGGAGAGGGAGGAGAGTGGTGAGGGAGGGAAAGGGAGGTGAGAGAGGAGAGGGAGGAGAGGAGATGAGGGGAGAGAGGGGGGGGAGGAGTGGGGATAGGAAGGGAAGAGAGAGGGGAGGGGAAAGGGAGGGAAGAGAGAGGGGAGGGGAAAGGGAGGGAAGAGGGAGGGAGGGGAGAGGGAGGGGAAACGGAGGAGAGGGAGGAGAGGGGAGAGGGAGAGGGGAGGGAGGAGAGGGAAGGGAGAGGGAGGGGAGGAGAGGAGAGGGAAGGGAGGAGAGGGAGAGGGAAGGGAGGAGAGGGGAGGAGAGGGAGGGGGAGGGAAGAGGGAAGGGAAGGGAGAGGGAGGGGAGGAGAGGAGAGGGAGGGGAGAGGGAGGGGAGGGGAGGGGAGAGGGAAGGGAAGGGAGAGGGAGGGGAGGGGAGGAGAGGGGAGAGGGAGGGGAGGAGAGGGAGAGAGGAGAGGGAGGGGAGGGAGCGGGATTACAGTTGTTTAAGGGAAAGCTTAGATAGGGTTTAATTTGGTCGAGGGGGGGGGGGATTCTCTTGGACCCGCCACTATTTATACGGTGCATCTCTACTCTTTTATGAGGCATTTTTGTATACTTTACATTGAGTGATCTATTGATAATTTATCAATGACCATGTTTTGAGTGGGTGCTGGTACATTAACCATCGATTGTATTTCATGTTCCTGTCAGGTAGATTACAGGAGCATCATTATCGTCTTGTCATGGAAGGGTTCTTAAGTTGATGGATTGCTCGTTGGGAGCAGGGTATCCTGGATGCAAGTGATGGTTGCCTGGCAACCAACATTAGTTCTTTGGTGGACTGGTGTTTATAGTTTAAGTGGGTGATCAAATGTTTATCCGTATGAAATGAAACTTCCATTAATCAATGTGAATAAGACTATAAATTTTCTGTTGAGACAACTTGAACATGGAGAGGGCATTAAATCTTTACTCAAGTGTATTAGTTAAAATGGAGTTTACATCAACTCTTTAACAAGTGCCAGATTTAAAACAGAGATAACATCAACTCTTTAGCAAGTGCCAGATTTAAAACAGATTTAACATCAACTCTTTATATAACCAGTGCTATATATTTAAAACAGAGTAAAAGATCAACTCTATACCAGTATCATAGTTGAAACAGAGGAAACTTAATTCTTTAACCAGTGCCAGAGTTAAAACAGAGTAAACAGTCACTCTTTAGCCAGTGCCAGAGTTAAAACGGGGTTTATGTTAATAGAGCCATAAGGGTGTTAACTTGTATACTTTTACACCGAGATAATTCCTGTCTTACTCGAAGCAGACAAAGTTAACATATATAAAGAGGACAGAAACCATAAAATTAATTACAAAGTCCAATGTATAGCTGTATTACATTATCAAATGACACCTCAGTCAATCAACAATGTGAATAAGAGTGTAAACAGATATTTGAAAATAAAACAGAAACTAATGTCATTTCATTTTTAGAAAAAAATGAAAATCTGCATATGAACATATCACAGATAAGGATAACTACTTAATTATCAAATTTGCCTATATAAAAAGTCATTAGATTTGAGAAAATCAATGCTGAAGTCTGATTAGCATATTATCTGCTTAGAACCAGAAGGGCATTAACTCATATGCTGTAACACAGAAGGCGTGTCTGCACTCTCTCGAGATTGCATAATATCCAGCTATTCGAATTATCCCGATCGCAAACTATCCAGCATATTTGCGTCTTCATTAGCCAGAAGTAGCAAATTAGCTGGATAGTTGGTCGGGATAATATCCCAAGATATCTCGGTCTTGTTTGCGGTTTTCCATGTTTACTTGAGGTCAGTGGTTGTACTAGCGCGCTGAGCGGTATAGATCGCATGTGCGAACCGGAAATCGTTGTGCATGATGGGATCGGGATATTTGACTCCGTACTTCGGTCTAATGAAGACGGTCGCAAACTATCCCGCTAGTTCGGAAATAGTGGGATATTTTGCAAACTAGACCGAGATATCTTGGGATATTATCCCGACCAACTATCCAGCTAATTTGCTACTTCGGTCTAATGAAGACGCAAATAGCTGGATAATTTGCAATCGGGATAGTTCAAATAGCTGGATATTTGGCAATCTCGAGATAGTGAAGACACGCCTAGAGTTAACACCCTTCTGGCTCTTAACAGATGGTAAATAAGTGAGCGAGACAAATATCCAGTACCTTTTCTATATAGACCAATTTTAGATATATGGTATATTGGTGATATATAACTAGCTCTGAACTTTATGAGATGACCTTCTTTTCCTTTACCATACATATTTGAAATCTTTTCATCAGATGAAATGTATTCTTGTTGCTTTTCCTTGCTTTGATGAAAGTCATTCTCTTTGTCCCATTTCTCATACATGTATATCAAGTTAACCATTTCTAGAGACATTTCTTAGAGACATCCTATACACCCCAATCTCTATCCAGTAGCATCTCCCAGACAGATGATGCGATCCAGAAAGAACCATTCTGGATCCTCCTGATGATGCATTTCTCCTCCAGCCAAAGCGTAGGGTGACAACAATTTACAATAGTATCTTGATTGCATGATGGAGGATGGTTATATAAACACTCTTCCTCCGTTTTTGTTTTAAAGAGAAGGTTGAGTTCTGAGAAGAGGGGGAAAAATAATTTGTGAGCGTTATCATTGTATTATGCAAGAGTGGATGAACATCAGATAAAAAATGTTCCAAGAAAAGCATGGCTCTTCAAAAGCCTTAATATTCTGAATATGGCATGTAACATCATACAAATCGGGACAGATTTTTATGCCACAAGTTTGTGTAGTCCCATATACATCTTTTTGTGTACAGTGCTTGTTACTTTACCAAGACTGGGCCAAATTTCTTATCATTTTGATGATTCCAGAACCTTGCAGTACTGGTACACACAAATACTTATATACTGGATGATCAACCTTTTCGGATTGATTCCACAACGTTTCTTTCACAATGCTATCGCGTGACCAAAACTAAAGATACAATGTAACTTGAGAAACAACATGTTGAAAAGTAATAGTAATTATATTTTAAATTTAAATAGTGCATTACATGAAAATGTACTTGTGCTTTACAAAATCAATCCAATAGATGACTGGTTGCATAATTATTTGTGTGGCAGCTCAAAAGCAGAAAGAATTATTCATAAATGTTCATATCACTCCTATATAGTTGTGTCAATGAATAAAGAGTCTCAGGGCATTTAGAATTCTTAGCATATTTTTGAAAGACAAATATTGTTTGATAAGAATGATTGTATCATGAGAAAGTCTTGCTTTATGGTAAAGGATTAGAAAGTAAAGGTATAATGTCAGAAACTGGTCTGCAGAACTCTGAACTGTTCACATGGATTTTAAAATCTGTGCATTTCCATTACATTTAATTTTTGGGAAAGGAGGGAGGGGGGGGGGGGAGGAGGTTGAGGGGTTATTGCATCTCTGTATATATAGATTATAGAGACAACATTCATCCATTCATGAAAAAGAGAATTATCATTTTTTTTTAGTAATCGCCAACAGGAACCAAGATAAAGTCAAATCCATGAAAGGCTGTGATTCAATCAGGGATTGTAGTCGGTTCAGCTGTTTAAAACCTTGCAGACTTTCGCGGCTTGGTCAAATCAGATGAGAGTTAATCGCTGCATTTACGCTCTGTGTCAGCTGTTGAGACAGCTCTAGGCTCCTTAATCTGTGGTTCACATTGACACTGAAGAGATCTACAGTGGAGAAGGGGAAGACAAAGAGGATGAGACAGATTTGAGAGAGATAGGGAGGGGGAGGGGGAGAGGGTGAGAGGGAGAGGGTGAGAGGGGAGGAAAGAGAGAGAGAGAGAGAGAGAGAGAGAGGGGGGGGGGGGGAGGAGGAAGGGGGGTGGGGAAGGGGAGGGGTGAGGGAATGGATAAGTGGGGTGGGCAAGGGTAGAGAGGGGGAGGGGGATTGGAGGTGTGAGAGGGGGAGGTTGTTTGTAAAGTGAAGGAGAGAGGAGAGAAAGAGATAATTGTAAATGTGCGTGCAGGAGAGGAAGGGGAGGGGGGGGGGGGGGGCCTGATAAATGAACACAACATGCTTGTTTGATTACCCACAACATCCCTAAACATTTTCAAATTGAAAGACTCTTGAACTCTTGATGCTGTTTTGCCTTTGCAATCACCTAAGAGCACTCATTCTTCAGTGGCAATCTGGGTATCAAATCAGTGAGAGCACTCTTGTTTAGTCAAAGATACATTTTTGCTGTCTGTATTTTCCTCTTTACATCCAGAACTAGAGGTTGAAGAACCCTGTCATGGAACCTTGCATGTTTTTGTCTATCTGTCCTCTATATTGTTGCATCATTGGTATTTCAGTCATATGATCAAGACATCTTGCACTCCTACTCTGGTTCTTTGATGGATTGACAGATATTATTAAATTGTTGATTAGGCTACCAGCCACCTCTTCCTATCTCTTTTCTCACTCTCTGATATGCCCATTATTAATAATAATAATTTGTTCTTATTAATTTACAGCAAACTTATCATCTCCCTGCATCTCCCCTACATCTTCAGTCCCTTCTAATTCCCTTCCCCACCGGCTCTGATTTTCTGAAAAGGATACCATCCTACCTCCCCCCATTGCTCTACGACCTCCCCCCTAACATCTCCCTTATCTTTGCCTCATCTTTTTTTTGGCCCATCTCCTGTGCCCATCTCCTCACCACTCCCTGCTCTGGTCCTCTGGTTGTGTGATTGGTAATTAATCCATTCTGATGTCAGCCTTGGTTTTACCCCCCCCCCCCCCACCTTCGCCCCATCATATTACCCCTCCATGCTCTGGTTCTCTGGTAGTGTGATTGGTAATTAATGCATTCTTCCTGATTCCATCCTGCCCCCTTCCCCACCTTTGCCCCATCGTCTTACCCTTCCCTGCTCTGGTCCTCGGTCCTCTGGTAGTGTGATTGGTAATTAATACATTCTTCTGTCAGGTCCTATCTCCTCACATATGAACTGATGCATTGAGAGATGAGGTGTATACATCTTCTCTCATCATTTCATCCTACCAAGGGTGTCAATAAAGGGTTTAATGATCACTCCATTCCATATCAGTCTACCTGGTAATTGATTGTTTCTTTAGAACCTTGTCTTTTCTTTGCCCAGGCCAGCTTGCTGTAAGACCTTTAAAGGGGAAGTCCATCCTGATATTGAGTTAGCTTTAATTAAAGCAACAAAGAAAATGAAATAAAAATGAGAGAAACAAGTTAGTAAAAGTTTGAGTAATATCTGATTAAAAATAGGAAAGTTATTGAATTTTTGAATTTTTCATTAGTGAAACACAATTTGGCAACACTGTGACGTATATTTTAAGCTCCTCTAAAGTTTTTTTAATTTTTAATATTGGGCAAATGGGAGGGGAGCTCGCAATATATGTCACAGAGTTGCCAATTAGTGTTTGATTAATTCCACCATAAAAAATTCATAACTTTCTTTCTTTAATCATTTTTTAGCTCAAACTTCCAATGACCTGCTTCTCTCATTTTTCTGCTTCTATTGAAATCAATTAAATATCAGGGTGGTGTTCCCCTTTAAAGATGGTCTTTGAGTTCAGTAATGGCATATTCTTGCATTCTCTCCTATACCCAAGTCACACCTAACAGACCGATAGAAGACCTGGGTAGAGAGTGGAAGATACAGATCAATATCTTGCCAAAGGACATGAGTGCCGCAGCAGGACTCGGACTGTGAACCATGTGATCCACAGTCTGATGACATATCCACTAGACCACGGCACCTCTACAGACTATGACATCTCTAAAATTTGTATCCGGTACTCCAAGTGAAGAGTCATCATGTGCTGAGATCAACCAGAAGGGCATTATTACATTTATGTTCTCTTATGTCATCATCGGCTCGAGTTTGCCAAATAACCCACTATATTTTCAGACTTTCGATATTATCCCGAAGCTCTGAATAGCGTCGTCACCAGACCGATACGCTCATCACAAACTAGCTTGGACAAATGCAAATTGTTTTGGAAACAAGACCAAGATTTCTCTGGATATTTTCTCGACCGTATATCCCGTCAATTACAACTGCTGGCTGGTTGGTTTGCGATCGGGCTATTTAAAATAGCGGGTTATTTGGCAAACTCGAGCTGATGAAGCCAGGCCTGTAGTAGAGGACATCTTGGGTTGATTGCCTTCAGTTTAATCTGTATGACCCATGTCCATTGCTCACGTCATAGATGCAAGCCTCGTATGACGTTTATAAAGAGCGAGCCCTTTTCTTCTTGCGTTAAAGTTATACATTTTGTATCATCCAACGACGTTTCCTATCCATAACTCACTTAACCTCTCTAAAAACAGATATAAGGTGTTCAATTATTCAAATTATTCAGGCTTTCTACTCCATCAAAATAAATCTTTGCTGTCCATGTAGTTCTATAATTAGGGTTTTATGATAAAGTGCACAAGGAAAAAACAAGAAGCTGATTTAGTGAAAATATTATGAGCTAATTACCCCTGAAAGGCCACTTCCTATCTTTACTAACTTGAAGATCTAATAAATATCATGGGGCAGCCTAAAAATAGACCGAGTGCCGGTTGGGAGAACTGCCCACAGAGATCAGGAGATACTTTAAAAAAATGATGAAAGTAGATGGAATTTGAATTGATTTCATCAACATGCATTGCAAATGTTTCTCTGGTATCTAAGAAACATATTTTGGGGGAACTATGCAAATTTGGCAACACTTCATAGTTATCCTTAGCATCTCTCAAATAAAAATACTTTTTTGAACCCGTGGGCAACATGATGGGTCTGGTTATATGGAAACTTAATTAGAAGGATTTTTTATTACTTCTATGAGGCAAAGGTAATCAAACTTTACTCCCACAAACAGATGTTTATATACTTCTGATAAAACGATTCTGTAAAAATTGTTAGATGACTCAAAATGACTCGTGAATGCCCCAGACCGCATTTATATATCCCCAATCTATAACTTTTTTAGAGTGTGTAGAAATATTTGTGGTTATCGCAAGAAACACAAATGAAGAGGTGGAAAAAACAAGTTAACCAACTAGGATCTCATTATATAAATACCAGATGCAAATTGCATGAAACACAAACCCACATAACTTTTCCTCATCATTCGAACTGCTGTTACGACGACGCCATGTTATCGGTGCGCAAGTGTTTGTTGCGGGAAAGAAATTGATGTGCAATCGACTTGCCATACCCGAAATGCCAGCTCTGTCAGAGCCATTACTGCGGATCGAGGGGTTGCCTTGGGTAAGATGATGAAGAAATAATCTAGTTGAGTGGGATATGAGAGTAAATGAAGGTGATATATTTGAAGGATACCAGGTAAACATGGAACCTAATTCCAGACAAGCTGCACCTTGTTAGGGGGACTCTCATAAGTTGTTTGATGCGCATTATCGTGGAAAGTGCGACACATTTCCTTCTTGTAATCCAGAATAATTTGAAGGTTGTACTGTGTAAAAAAAAAAGTCCAACTTTAAAGAAGATATATGCTATCAACTTTCAGGCAATTACAGGCCCAAATGTGTCAATTTTTGCTCAAGATTTTTTTAGTAAAAAGGTAATAGTGAATGGGCAAAACATTACTCAAGTTAGAAGAGTCACTACCTTTGCACGTTAAGAACCCACTGCACTATTCGTATAAGAGTAGGGGGAAACCCCAGTGTAGTTGTCCACCTGCACACACCCCAGTATAGTACGATAGTCGATAATACTCTGTAAAGAGGTATGTACTCAGAATGGAAGAAGAAGAAGAAGAATTATGAAATTGTCCAAACATTGGTCAGACACATAACTACCATCCGGTTTGGCAAGTTTTATTTATACAATTTTTTTTTACAGTGCACATATTTTGGTAAACTGTGTTATTCCCCTTGCATAGCTAGTGGACCTCTCTATTTTCAAAGAAGTTCAGCTAAGGTCAGAATTTTTTTTTTCCATCCTGTGTTTTTTCCTCCCCTCTCCTTCAATTACCCTCGTCCAAGGGTGCTGTCACCTCCACCCTTCCTTTCAGATCATCCTACCATCACCTGACCTGAGAAAGACTGATACCCCAGTCACAACGACAAGACCAACTCCCAACCAACTCCAGACCGACTTGAGACCGACTAGAGACCGACTAGAGACTGAATAGAGACCCACTTGAGAGCGACTTCAGAGTGGTATAAGACCAACTTCAATTACCCTCCTCCAAGGGTGCTGTCACCTCCACCCTTCCTTTCAGATCATCCTACCACCACCTGACCTGAGAAAGACTGATTCCCCAGTCACACCAACAAGACCCATTCCAGACCGACTCGAGGGCAACATGGAACCAAATTGAGAGCGACATGAGACTGACTTCAGACTGACTTGAGACCTACTCCAGACCACTTGAGACCAACTCCAGACTGATTAGAGACTGACTAGAGACTGGCTAGAGACTGACTAGAGACCTACTTAAGACCGACTTGAGAGCGGCTGCAGACCAACTCCAGACTGACTAGAGACCTACTTGAGACTGACTTGAGAGCGGCTGTAGACCAACTCCGGACCACCTTAGACCAACTTCAGACCGACTAGAGACCTACTTGAGAACGATATGGGACTGACTTCAGACCTACACCAGACCAACACTAGATCAAAAACCAAATTTTACACCACCCCAAAGAATTGGTCACTTAGGAGTTATTGTGGTGTTGGTTGGTTGGTGTGACAAGAGCAGTCAGTGTTGAGTTGGTCGGTCGGTGTGACTAGTTCCACTACAAATCTTCACTGGAAAGTGATTGATCTTAAGTCTGGTTGATCTTTTCTCTCACCTCTCTTGTATAGATCATCCACTTTATCTTTTCTCCTCCTAGAAGTCTTCTCCCTCTTGTCCAGGCAGCTTGATCTGTGAATCGTTGTTCAAGCTATCTCATTTTGAAACACCTAAGAACTTACTTCAAAGTCTCTCTGCTTAGTCTGTATCCCTTGTCTCTCTCCTCCGAGTTCTCTCCTTCCACCTCCTTCCTCTTATCCCTTCCACCTCACCCCTGGTCTATATCCAGACAGGAGTAATCTCTGAATGTTTACAAATTCATTGGTTTACAAATCTGTAGTCTCTTGCCCCCTTTTGTCACTTTATTTCTTCCCCACTGTTTCCTAAGTACTGTACAGGGTGCTTGATCCCGATCATACACCCCTCTCTCTCTCCATCTCTCTCCCCACCCCTCTCTCTCCCCACCCCCTCTCTTTCTCTCTCTCCGCCTTTGTCTCTGCCCTCCCCCATCTCGCTGTCTCCTCTTCTTTCCCCTTATCCCTCCCCTTCTTTTACACAAGGCTCTTATCCCATATTCTATCCTTCATGTTTGTTGTTTTATAGTCACATTTGGGTGCATGTATTGCATTGATTTACATTACGTGGGCAATACAAATAATAAACTGTTCTTGTAAAGCGCATATCACATTATGATAAAACCTCTCTATGTGCTTCCAAATAAGTTTGGATAATATTACCCTAGCTTTAGCTCAAACACCTACAACTTTACAGAAAATAACATCATTGCCCCTCTCTATACATGTCTCTTCCCCTTAATTATTTGTTAATTTTCTGTCTTTTGTGGAATCCTCCTACTCCATATAATGATTGAAACTCTACCCCAGGCTTTAGCATTCTTCAATGTATGTATATCCATACTGAAATTGATCTCTTCTGAAATTGATCTCTCCCTCTCTATATCCCTTGTACTTAATCTTCTTGGTCCCCTTTTTGACATACCATGGACCTACTGGTTATACGCTTCCTTAACCCATCTTCTGGAATCCTCTTGAATCCTCCTCTCCTACAATCCTGCCCTATTCCATGGTCCATGCCTATACTCTCCTTACCCTTATCCTGTGGTATGGATTCTATGGATGTTAAATTGCATTGATATTTATTAGAGATTTTTCACATATCATTTCTTCAAAATTTCTTTAAGATTTTATCCTTATTTTCTGCCAAAGAATATTTAAGCCTGCCCTCAACTTCACCGACATTTTACCCCCTCCCATTTGCCCTCCTCTCCCCTGCCCCTGCCGAAAGCCTATCCCGCCTCAACCTCTGCTGAAGTTTTACATTTATTCAGTATGCTGTTGCTACATAATCTTAAACTTTAAACTTCCTAGTCTGTTTTAGCCTCCCCCTCACCACCACAGTCCCCTAGCTACCCCTACCTATAGAACACATCTTACCCTACCCCAATCTCCAAAGGTCTTCCCTAGCTCTGTCCACACATGGCTGACTGCGCTTCATTTTGTTTTGACACCAATCCCTTGAAATCGAATCCCTTCTCTCTTCCCCTATCTCCCTCCCCCTCTCTCTCTCTCTCTCTCTTTATCTCTCTCTCTCTCTCTCTATTTCCCTCTCTCTATTTCTCTCTCTCAATCTCTTTCCCTCCCTCAATCTTGTTCCCTCCTGCCCTCTCACCCTCTCTCTACCCCTCTCACCCTCTCTCTACCCCCTCTCACCCTCTCTCTACCCCCCTCTCTCTACCCCCTCTCTCTCATAGTTCACACACAGCTATCCCATTATAACGTCGTCGTCTGTATTTTAGTCTTCCGTCTGTCTACATTTTATTCAGTATTTATGAAGGAAATTGTGATCTTAATAATGGTTCTGTTGATACACTATTTCAAATTTATTTTCTTCCTCGACTTTCATGGCCCTTTGGCCCCCGCTTCTTCACCTATCCCCACTCCACTGCCCCTACCCCTAAAGAAAATCCCATCTTACCCTACCAGATCTCCAAAGGCCTTCCCTCGGCTGACTGCTCTTCCCTTATTTGTGACATCAATTCTGGAATCCGCTCACTCACTCTCTCTTTCTCTTTTGCAGCACACATGGCTATCCCACCCTGATCTCATTGCTCAACATTTAACCCCCTGCATACCGAAACCTGATGGCTCCTTGATTAAAGCTTATGGGAAAGTGAGAATGCAGTAGTCAATTTTAATACTCTGTTACTAATCCTCTGTTGCTGTAATAGCTTTTTTTCTTACTAATGATCTATGAAACTTTTGTTTCCTTGTCTGTCTTAAACCTGGACCCCTACTCTCATACCCTTACCCCCCGCAACCCCCACCCCCATTATACCCTACCCTAATCTCCAAGGTCTTCCCTCTCTATTCTAGACTGTCTTTTGATCTAATATTTTGTTTCTTACTAATGATCTATCAAATAATTTCCCCCTTGTTTGGGATGTCTTAGACCTTGACACCCCAACCCCCTACTCTCCCACCCCTAGCTAACCCAGCAACCCCCCCCCATCATACCCTACCCTTATCATAACCTACCCTTATCATACCCTACCCTTATCATACCCTACCCTTATCATACCCTACCCTTATCATACCCTACCCTTATCATACTCCCCCCTCACCATACCCCCCTCACCATACCCCCCTCATCATACCCCCCTCATCATACTCCCCTCATCATACCCCCCCTCATCATACCCCCCTCATCATACCCCCCCTCATCATACCCCCTCATCATACCCCCTCATCCTACCCTCTCATCATACCCCCCTCATCCTACCCCCCCCGTCATTATACCCCCCCATCCTACCCCCCTCATCATACCCCCGTCATCATACCCCTCTCATCCTACCCCCCCTCATCCTATACCCCCCCGTCATCATACCTCCCCCGTCATCATACCTCCCCTCATCCTACCCCCCTCATCATACCCCCCGTCATCAAACCCCCCACCCCTCATCATACCTTCTCTCATACCCCCCTCATCATTCCCCCCGTCATCATACACCCCCTCATCATCCCCCCTCATCATACCCCCCTCATCATACCCCCCCTCATCATACCCCCCCCCATCATACCCCCCCCCCCCCTCATACCCCCCCCTCATCATACTCCCCCCTCATCATATACCCCCCCTCATCAACCCCCCCTCATCATACCCCCCCCCCCCGTCATCATACCCTACCCTAATCTCCAAAGGTCTTCCCTCTGTACACTTGACTGACTGCTCTACTCTTTTCTTCCTTGTGACAACAAGATCCCCTGAAAGGCCTGAATCTACTCGCTCACTCACTCTCTCTCACCCGCTCTCTCTCTCCCTCACAGTTCACACACACAAGCAGCTCATCATCTCATCGCCAGTATGTGACTCACTCACTGCGATCACTCACTCAGTCAGTCCTGCGCTGGTTGTTCGTCAGCTGAGGATCATATGAGCAAGGGCTCTCTAAACTCTCGCCAGCTCTACCACCAGGCAGGCGAAGCCACCCTTCTATCTCTCTTGAGATTTCTCTAATTGGATCTATTACGTCTGGAATATTATCTCTTGTTCTGGATTCTTGCTTGAACTGCATGGCCATCAGATACACTTGAAGAATGTAAGTCCTCTTGCTTCATATCTTTTATTTCAACAAGTCTTTCCTACTTACTTTCCTTCTCTCATATTTAAAACAAGTGAACTTTGTTTGGTGTGTACTATTGTTTATTTTCAATTAGGTCACACTTATCAAGATCTGTATTGTTTTTACACATTCCATCAGCCATTGTCTCGCACGCATGAGACAACAAACACATTGTGCTATGGATTTTTCTTGAATATGACTGGACAGAATGGATTACAACAACAAATACAACAAAACAATAAACAGTACGTTTTTTTCTCCTCAGCATATAAACAATTCAAACTGCAAAGCAATGTAAGAAAGTTCTAAAAAGTTCTAAAAGTTTTGTTATCAAAGAGACTTTACTTCATGTTTATCATATTTATTTGTAATAAGGAGACTTTAGAGAGGAAGCTTGTGTAGAGTATATATTAACATGATGTGCAGTCTTTCCTTCAGATTAAAAGCACGACTATTGACGTTATTAGAATAAAAGTCAGATTGTTTGAAAGTCGATTTCTACTCCCTTCATCAATCTCTTTGTTGGATACATCTGTCAGAGTAATATTGACAGCTGGTAAGAGGTTGATTTCAATAGCACAAGTATCCATTTAACTACAATTGTGGGGGCTTTATTGCATGAGGAAATGATATTGGCTGAAATGTAGGTAACAATGTATAAGTGGCAATGAGGAGATAACAATGTACTATTAGGTACCGGCTAGTTTGATATCATATTTTGTGCTTAGATCATATACAGGTGTATATAGGTTTTTTTTCTTCATAGAAATCACACTTTTACAAAACTAGAGAAATATATTTTTTTAAATCTTGATTTATTCTTTGTTCCCAATTTTTGATAATGGAAAAATGATCTCAATGTATTGGGATATTGTAGAAATGAATTAAACCATATTGGAACTTGAAAATGTAGGGCACAAGGATGACTTTGAATGAAATACATGTAGTATACCTCTGACTGTGTCTAGTGCCATTTTCATTACTCAACATTGAAGGTGTGCTAGTTTTTTTTTAAACTAGTTTAATATTTGGTCCTTGAATAAGTTTGAGGATTATTATTGACCCAGAGAGAGATGGTGTATTTTTCACCCACCACAATTGTATTTCTTCCAGTGACATTTGGTCCAGGCTCGTGTAGTCAAAGATATAGGGTCAGGGTTTGGGGTGCAATCAGGTTTTGGGTTAGGTTTAGAGTTAGGCTTAGGTTGGTGTTAGGGTGGGGGAGGGGGGGGGGTGGGGGTTAGGGTGAGGGTTTAGATTAGGGTTAGTGTTTTTGTTTTGGTTAGGGTTTTGGTTTTGGTTTGAGTTTAGGGTTAGGGTTACAAGTCAGTATAGTTACATGTATGGGTGTAGTGTTTGATCCAATTAGGTGGAAGTTAGGAATTCAGAAACTGTTTCATAGACGATGGGGCAATTGTTGCTTGAGCATGTAATGTACAGGTAAATCTACTTCTCTCATCAAGCAAAGCATCCTATAGGGAACTATATTGGCCATGTCCACTTTATCATTCAAGCAGTAGGAACAGAGAGAGAGCGTTCAGTCACTGGAGTAGAACAGACAGGCTGTGTGATAATCAGGGGGGTGTTTCACAAAACTTGTCATCAGTGACAAATGACAGTTTTTGTTATAAGCTACTGAAATCCTTGCTTCTGATTGGTTATCAACAGATTTGTCGCTGATTTTTGTCATTTGTCATTGAAACAAGGCTTTGTGAAACACCCTCCAGGTAGTATAGAGGGGATGATCAGGGTTAAACTGCACTTGGAATGAATACTGAATAGAATTGTTAGATCTCTTCTTTAGAGACCATTTAAGTTATTCTGTTTACTTTACAATGATCCAATGTTAAGTACTGCAGAGCGAGAATAACAAGTCTGTTAATGCCATGATGGACTGCGACTGGAGAGTGGCACTTGTGTTTTGAGAGTTTTATGGAAATTAATAGCTTTTTCAGATTAAAGGAAAATTTGTATAAAGAATGATCGTATAGCGAAAGGAACATATCTCACTAGAAAACAACATCATACAAAGAAACTTCATGGAAAAGTAAGAGGTCAATTGACCTGACCGCTGACCACCGTCAGTGCGTTCTCCTGATAAGCCCAGTTTTACGATTTTCGTACGTGAGTACGTACAGACTAGAGTGGGATTTTAATTCTTTATCAAGTTTTTGTTTCACATGTAGAATGCCCTTTTGGCTCTGATGAAAATGATGATGCGTACCTTTAAAGGTATAGATCAGTTTTGGAAGCCCCCCCCCCTCTCTCAAAAAATTAAATGGAAGCTCTTATTACCAATCATGTGAAAGAATACGTTTTGACGATACGTGATGATATAAATTTTTCCGGGAAACTGCCTACCAATTGATATATTTGTTAAATTATTATATATCTATCCAGACTGGATAGAAATTGTTTAGTCCCATATACATCTTTCTGTGTACAGTGCTTGTAACTTTACCAAGACTGGACCAAATTTTGTATCATTTTGATGATTCCAGAACCTTGCAGTACACACCAATACTTACATTATATGCTAGATGATCAACCTTTTCTGATTGATTCCACAATGTTTCTTTCACAATGCAATCGCATGACCAGAACTGGTCTATAGGCTACCTTTAAAGACAGACTGAAGATCACGGGGAAGCTAGAACAATTAAACAAAGAAACGTGTCTGCCAACAAATGATAGAGAACTCTAAGATTTGTCATTCGTCTGGCTGTCGTGCCTTTGTTTGTACTTTGTCTACGTGATTTCCTATGTGTAATTAAAAATGAAGGAAAGCTTTGAAAAGAAAGAAAAACACAAAGGGGGGGGGGGAGAAAGAATGGAAAAGAAGCCAAAGAAACGATGAAAAACTGAGGAAAAAAGGTGGATAAGAAAACAAACCAAAAGCAAACCCAATTCAAGCTTATTATCATTGTATGTATGTGATGAATGTTATATTTATAGATTTAAAAGGTGTTTCTGATATTAAAGTGTTTGATTTCTTGTAAATGATCTTTTTCACAATTAATGTTATTACCATCATATACAAAAATGTTTAAAAAAAGGATTACTGTGAATTGACAATTCTTTATGTAGTGCACGTGTTCACCTTTACAATTTTCTGTATACAAACAAATTATACCTGAAACTTATTTGTTGATATTTCTTTTGGAAAACTGTAATCCATTTCTGTTTGCAATGTGAACTTCAAAAAATCATTAAATATGTATGAGCTCAAATTAGTAGATTAATCCTGGAAAGTGCATCAATGTGTTGTTGCAGATTTGTTTTTATGTTTGTCTTTTCGATTCATTAGCTAATTGCTAATCAAAGTAATTGACTGATATACCTACTGATCAATTGGAACACTTGGCTAATAAAAAGTTTTAATAATTTATCCTTCGATACAGATACATGAAAATATCAGCTTGCTTATTTGCCCAAAGACAATTTTTCCCCCGTTGATTACCTGGTACATATTGCTATTAATATACCTATCATGATAAGGAAATTAACTAACTGAAAATGTTTTTTTTCTTCAAATAAATTTAATCGTCATTGCCAGGGTATCAAATAGCTTTGGTTTGTTTTTGTATACATGTACATGTACATGACCGTGCCACGTGCCATTTGAAATTTTGCCTGTTTGAAATTTAGTACTTGATAATAACTTGTCAGTTCCCGGAAGCTAGCTGATGACTTTTTAAAGGGAATCATAAAGTTGTTTGTCAACAGGCTTTCTTATTTATCTTTATTGTGTTAGAAATATCTATAGGTGTAAATTCGACTTTCCATACAATATGGTAGCTTTATCATCGCCGATAATGGTGTAAATTTCAGGAAGTTGATAACTTATGGATGTTTAAAGGGAAACATAGAGCTCCTTGTATGTTAATTACCTTTAATTAACTTTCAATTGGTTTGTGTCATGACATTGTCACTTGTCCTTCAGAAGGATATCTAGACCCATATTTAAATATCATTCTCAACGGTTTTGTCTACTCCAGAGAGTTGATAGACGATTGGTTTTTAAAGGGAAACGTCAAGCTTGCTAGTTTAATAGTCAAATTGCCTTTAACAATTAACTTTGTTTCATGACATTGCCACTTGTCCTTCAGGAAGAAATCTGACCCCATATTTAAATATCATTCTCAACGGTTTTGTCCATCTCAGGGAGTTGATAGACGATTGGTTTTTAAAGGGAAACATCAAGCGAGCTAGTTTGTCAAATTACCTTTAATTATCTTTCAATCGGTTTGTTTCATGACATATTTAAATAACATTCTCAACAGTTTTGTCCATCTCAGGGAGTTGATAGACGATTGGTTTTTAAAGGGAAATGTCAAGCTTGCTAGTTTGTTAAATTACCTTTAATTAACTTTCAATCGGTTTGTTTCATGACATTGCCACTTGCCCTTCAGAAGGATATCTAAACCCATATTTAAATATCGTTCTCAACAGTTTTATCCATCTCAGGTGGTTGATAGAAGATTGGTTTTTAAAGGGAAACGTCAAGCGAGCTATAGTTTGTCAACATACCGGATCACTCATGTTATCCCTTGACCTAATTACTTCACGGTAGTGAGTAACGAGGTTGAACTTCCTTCCTCCTCCCTCTCAAGAGAGAGAGAGAGCTAGACTATTAAGGTCCTTACGGCACTTTCGTATGTAACTTAAGCCTTGTTTGGGGTTGCAGAGCCTCTCACTTTGCGACTAATTCGGTGAACGATGATGGGTTTAATTAATCAGCTAAAATGTGCATCCTTATACAAACAAATTATTAGTAAATTATAACTGCAAGTTTTGTGCCTCATTAATATCTCTGCAATTAGTTAGAGATAATGTGTCGATTTTAAACAATCTATACGTAGGTCCATTAATCCAGAAAAAAGTTAGAGTATTTATACCTTGTACAGGAAATCAAGTTATATTTAAAGACATTATTAAAGCTGTATGCTATACAAGCTAGATACTTCATCAGCCAAATTTTCTGCTTGAAATAGCATCCGTGAAATTGATGATTGGTGTTTTATTTCATTCAAGGTCTATGTGTCAAGGCTAATATAATATTAATCCAATAACATGTTTAGAGCCAGTGTACTTTTATATTCTGCATAAAATTAATGTGCATGAGAACTATTGGACTGGTACGCCTAGTTATTCTGATATGATCCATCCATTCTGCAGGTCATTTTTCAATGTCAGATATAACTGAAGGGTTTTGTTTACAAGGAAAATGTTCCCTGCATGATTTCAGTAATCCGGTTATTTGACAGCTGCATGTAAGAACCACTTCATGTGATGTAAAAGTGATAAAACAGAATACACTATGAATTTGTCGCCTGCCCTTAAAAGGACTTGGTAATTTGTTCAGATGAGAGAAAATAGTGCTAAGGTAGTGACTTCAATGCTAGATGTACAATGAAAGATAATCTGAAAGTTTGAATGAAAACAGACCATTATTAGGGATAAAAGTTGGGAAAAACTGATCTGATCAATTCCTTAATTATGACAATTTAATTACATATTAGGTGAATGTAAATTGTCACAAAGCAATGAATTGGCTCTGTACATACCATTCCAGACATTTTAGTGTTACAAGGTTTTTTAAAAGCTGTGCCGCTGTCTTATGTCTTATCGTCATGGAAAAACGGTTGGGAAAAATGTGAAAAGGGTTGGGAGAATTTACTGTTAGAGGGTGTCTCACAGTGTCGCCTTCAAAGAAAACCATAAATGTATTTGTGGTTTGAGAATGTTAGAGGGTTAGTACAGTTGAAGGAATATAATAAGTAACATTTCATACCAAAATTAGGCAGTTTTTTCATCAACCTGCAATAATGTCACTTCAAGGCCATAACAACAGTTGTTGATGGTAGTTATGGCCTTCTTGCTGGCAGCTGACAAAGCATGCCTCATGATTTCTTTAATTTTTTCTTTTTTTCTGTCTTTCGATCTACGAACAATCACCTCATAAAAGAAAAGGGCATTGAAGCTGGAAGGTCATGGTATCAGCAAATTATATCAATCATTTTGTTTTGAGTATTCAAATAGCTCAGTAGACATTATTAGGTGTGAATAATAATTGAATAAATGTGGATGTATCCAGGAAACTCTTGGTTCCAACGGTTTTCTTTTCATAGAAACAAAAAGAAACCACAAGAATAATTGTTACTGTGTTACTTTAATAGGTGTGACTCATATTATGTGGGGGTAAATCAAGGTGTGGTGAAATTGTATGGTTTTATTGAGTAAACATACATTTCTCATTTCGCAGATGACAGAAAACAATCCTAAACTTGTTTGCCACCAAAGTAACCAATGAAAATAAACAATGAGCAAACTTTTTCTTCATATATATATGAGCATTACATGTATATCTAATTGTTGCAGTTGTGTCAAATGTTTTCCTCCCAAACAAATAATATTTCATTTCAATTCCAGTGGAAATAAGAACTAAAAGGTCTTTTTCTTTAAAGCGGTACTAATATATTATCCTTGAAGTTTTAAAGGGTTTAGAAATAGATTTTTACAAACATTCTCACCATTACTTGAAGTTGAACAGTCACTAACTCACTGTAAAAAAATCTTTAAAAAAGTATGAATCAAGATGATATGAAGCTTAGCACATTGACGTATGGAAGTGACAGGATTTTAAACAGTTGTTGCCCTGTTACTCTATGACTCGACCTGTAATATGAGAGAGAGAGAGAGAGAGAGAGAGAGAGAGAGAGAGAGAGAGAGAGAGAGAGAGAGAGAGAGAGAGAGAGAGATAAAGAGAGAAAGGGGGGGGGGAGAGGGAGAGAGAGAGAGAGAGAGACAGACGTAGAGAGAGAGAGAAGACAGAGAGACAGAGAGAGAGAGAGAGAGAGAGAGAGAGGTAGAGAGAGAGAGAGATAGAGAGAGATAAAGAGAGATAAAGAGAGAGAGGTAGAGGTAGAGAGAGAGATAGAGAGAGATAAAGAGAGAAAGGGGGGGGGGAGAGGGAGAGAGAGAGAGAGAGAGACAGACGTAGAGAGAGAGAGAAGACAGAGAGACAGAGAGAGAGAGAGAGATAGCAAGACAGACAGAGAGAGAAAGACAGAAAGAGAGAGAGAGAGAGAGAGCGAGAGAGAGAGATAGACAGAGGAAGAGACACAGAGAGAGAGAGAGAGGAAGAGAGAGGAAGAGAGAGAGAGAGAGGGGCCTGGTATTAGTGGTGAAGAGTCTATTCTTAGGTTTGGTTTTATTTTGCGGTGTGGAAGAAGGCAATAGTCTGCATGAATCAATGTGATGCGACGATGACGGGGTTTGATCGAGTAGTGGGGAAAAAAGTGTAGACCTTTTTAATTTCCCACTCTCATTCTAGCCAGTCTGAATTTTCTGAAATCTTTTTCTTCTTCTTCATTTCAAACTTTCCATAATTTTGATGATCTTTTTATTCAACGACAATCCATCTTTATCCTTACAAACATTACAATCAGACGTGCTATTTTGGCACCATGTATACCAAGATTAAGTGAGTACTGTTATGAGATTGTTTTTCAATGATCTTCATAAATGATATTTCACAATTGGTATTTCTAACAAATACAGAATCTGAATCTTTAGCGTCTCCTTCAGTACAGAATAAAAATTGGTGGTGGGTTTATAATGGTGACTTCAATTTCAAGAGAAAATGCCAGCAAAAAACTTAGACGAGGGCTGTCATTTGTCTGCTAGACTTTCCAGGTAGAGCCTCGGTAAATGGGAGAGAGGTTGACTACGAAAAGGTCTGTATTTGGGTTGTAATGTTTGTATTTCGGAATATGATACATTGACTTTTGTGTGTGCCCTTGTGAATAAGAATCAATTTTTAAACCTTGGTAAAAAGGTATGGCAGACCTAGACCTGTTTCATGATGTTTAATCAATTTCTGGTGAATTACCATGGTTGAAATACTCTGCAGTCTGCACGAGTAATAAAAAAGCCACATTTGACATTCTGTGAATTTGTCTACTGCCATTGATCCATATTCCAGTGAAAGATGTCTTTTTTTGTCAATTCAGGTACATGTACATGTCTATTAATGTACATCGTATACAGATGGAATGGCATGAACTTATGTTATTTAACACTGTATGGCGTTCTGGCTCCTAACAGATGATGTAACCCATTCCTGACTTTGAATCGTTGATTACTAGGAATTAATTTCTATCAGAGGTGATCATATAATTTGAATAAGCCGTATTGAGAAATGATAAGAAACAAGCGTGATGCTGCCATTTTCTTGCGACGATCATTTATAATTTTCCAAGTAGTGAACTAATCACACCAGGAAACAGCCATTGCAGCAGAGACCGAATTTAGCCCCTTTAATTCTTTCGCGCTGTTGGCCTACGTCACAGAAGACAGCTCGTGACCTCAGCTTGTCCTTTACCTTATCAAACATTAGTGCAAACTGACATGGAGAGGATACACATCGTGATCTCTGAGATCCAATATAGGGGTGTGAGAAGGAGGGCGTGAGGGGGGCAGCAGACAGCCCTTGAAATAAGATGCTTCCTGTCAACTGGAAGAAGGATCATCGATCCCCCGTCAATGGTTAATGGCGTAGCTAGCTAGGCTCGTGAACGGATAGATGTAAGAATAGAAGAATTCTTGCCCCCTTTTTGTTCCTCAAATTCGTAAATAGACTGTCACTTGTACCCCATCCCGCCACCCCCTCTCAACTCTAAGTAATGGTAGTCATGCTATTCATGAACAGGGGAACTGTATATACTACCTCTTCCCCTGTCAAAATGTATACATACATGTACATGTAGGATTATAATTATATGAGAGATACCATCAATCATGGATAGACTTGTACCCCGTCCCTCTTTCCCCATAAATACTGATCACCAGTAGTCTCCCCCACCCCACTTCCCCCACCCCACTTCCCCCACCCCACTTCCCCAACCCCCTCCCTTTTCTATACCGTGAAATGTTTGCAAAGAGTGATGTATGACATCCCATATTATAAGCAGAAATAGACTGATACTTGTACCATATCCCTCTTCTCATAATAGTTTAATACTGACCAATGGTAGATGCATTATTTGTTAAGAGCACACCTGCTACCCCTCCCCCCCTTCCCCAAAATAGATACAGGAAGATAGGCTTATCCCATTAATCATAAAGATAATTACTTTTGTACCCTATTCCTCACCCCCCTCTTTGGATTACTACAGTTTCTCAGAAACTGCATTATTCATAAATAAAGCAACAGGCCCTACCCCCTACCCCCTTTCCCCTCCCCTTTCCCCTCCCCTTTCCCTTCGCCCCTTTCCCTCTCGCCCTTTCCCCATATCCTAAGATACATACAAAGGATGATATATGACTTGTCCCAGTAATCATAAATAGACTGATACTTGTTCACCGTCCCTCCTCCTTCATTAAGAGAACATAAATACCCCTCCCCCTTCCCCACCCCATTCCCCATCCCCCTCCCCCATCCCTCTTCCCCAAATCCTTAGATGCATACACAGGATGTATATGACTTGCATACATGCCAACTGTACAGATTAAAGAGGAACATTCCTCTTTTTGGGAGAAGATAATTATCATTTTAATGCAGGTGTTCCTCTTCCTGTACAAATTTGTCTGTAGTATTGAATAGGAGAGTTAGGATTGTTCCTCTTTTTTTTTTAAATAGCATAATTTGTACAGATTTCTGATTTTCAAATGTTGGCATGTATGGACTTGTCCCATTAATCATAAATAGAATGACACTCAACGCTGATCGACTATAGACATCACATCATGCTCTCCGTAATGAAGCGTGACGGAATGACATTTAGATGACTTACTTGTGTCTATCTGTCTGTCTCTCTGCACAATGTACTTGGATTTCTTTTCTCCATCACATTGTATGAAGCCCCTAGTGCAACATTAGTGATAGGTATGACTAATAGGTATGTATGTAATGATGACTATAAATTGAATGTCTAGAGGATCACATAGATTGGTTGAACAACACATCCTCTCATGGTCAGTGTCCTTCACAAAGTGAATTCCTTCAACCCTGGATCGAACACTATATAACTAACTAACTCTAAACCAAACCTAAAATCCCATTGCAAGTACCCTAACCCTAAGACTAACCGATCTAAAATCCAATGGTAACACCATGGACCTACTTCTTAGTAGGTCCATGGTGACACTCATAAGCCTCTGATTAAATGTTTCCTTGTGACGCTTAACTAATTAACCCAATACCTTTGACAAAATAAAGACCGGAGCAATTTTTTGCCTGATGCCATAATATGTCGGAGCACCGCTATTACTGCATGTTATAATGATGACTGGAAGCTGCATCTCTATAAGATGATATTAGTGTCATTGGAGAGGAGGGATATACAACACCAATAACCTATACACATGGTTGATTGGCAGTCTCGGTGGTGAAGGTACAGGGAGGGGGAGGGGCAGATGCCCCCTCGATCGATTGAATAAAGGAAAGAAAAAGGTAGAGAGAACAAGGAATAAGAGAAGATGACATGGCCCCTCCCATGCCTCCTTACTTGGTGGTCTTATTCTTTTGAATGTCGACCATTCCCCAATTTAAGACCCCTCAAAACCCCCTCCCCCTCAATACACCCTCCCCCTTTAATACCCCATCCCCTTCAATACCCCCTCCCCCTCAATACCCCCTCCCCATCCATAACCTCTCCTCTTCAATACCCCTATCCCCATGGTACAATTCCTCCCTTAGTGAATATGGATCCATTCTTTGCCACTGAATAATTAGGGTGCGTTCAATCGAATTTTCGAAGCTAGAATCACAAACATGAATCACAAATCAAAACGCTGTTACAAAAAACAAGGTCACTGTGGTTAGCGTTCAAGCGATTTTTCATCAACGCTGATTTTAGCTCATTTCGAGCCCAGACACTGCGGATCAAACTCGCAGTTTGACCCAGGAAGTATAGGTCAACTTCGGCGCGCGCTTTTTGGAATTGTTTACGGCCGACTGTCGACTGCTGTTTTGAGCATAGATCGCAATAATAGAACAAAGAATGAGAAGGTGATGGAAGGAAGAAACAAAAAATCACATAAGGAAAGACAGAAAGAGAAAGTGATAGAATGATTGAAACAAAGAATAACATAAGAGAAAGTGATAGAATTATAAAAAAACAAAGAATAACATATACGAGAAGGTGATAGAAGGAAGGAACAAAGAATAACATAAGGAAAGACAGAAAGAGAAAGTGATCGAATGCTTAAAACAAATAATTACTTTTAAAAAGCTGATAGAAGGAAAAAAACAAAGATTAACATAAGAATAGAAGGAAAAAACAAAGAATAACATAAGAATAAAAGGAAGAAACAAAGAATAACATATTGAAAGACAAAAAGAGAATGTGATACAAGGAAGAAACAAAGAATAACATAAGGAAAGACAGAAAGAGAAAGTGATAGAATGATTAAAACAAAGAATAACATAAGAGACTGTGAGTGAAGGGAAAAAACAAAGATTAACATAAGAATAGAAAGAAGAAACAAAGAATAACAAAAGAGAAAGTGATAAAATTATAAAAACAAAGAATTACATAAGAAAAGCTGATAGAAGGAAAAGAACAAAGATTAACATAAGAATAGAAGGAAGAAACAAAGAATAACAAAAGAGAAAGTGATAGAATTATAAAAACAAAGAATTACATAAGAAAAGCTGATAGAAGGAAAAAAACAAAGAATAACATAAGAATAGAAGGAAGAAACAAAGAATAACATAAGGAAAGACAGAAAGTGAAAAAAAGAGCATGGTATAGTAAACGCAAATTGAATGAAAAACAGGCGCGCGGTGTTTGCCCAAACCGGAACAGGCTCTGTGATACAATCATGATTGAAAACTCCGTCCGTTCAATCAAATTTAAGCGACCGTGATTCTGCAGAATCATGATACAAAACGCATCTTTTTCAGCGTTTCATGTTTGTGTTTTCAAACACGTTTATTTTTACGACCGACGAAAAAATCGCTTGAACGCATTGCGTTTTAAACTAAACGTCTTTAGAAACCGTGATTCTAGGGTGAAAAAGTGTCGATTAAACGCACCCTTAGAGAATGGCTATTAATTATTGGTAGAGAATGGGACTTGACTTCTACACTTTGATTTGTCAAGCTTCATTGAAACTGGTACTCTGGTAAAATTGGTTTTGAATTGGTCTAGTTATGTATACATATTTGGAAGTTTGATATCAATTTTCTGGATATTCATCTCACAAGGACTACTGGGTAGATTTCATCATGGTTACTCTGCTGCAAGGACCAATTGTTATACAATATTCAATGACTTTGAGATAAAGATGACATGTAATGCAAGGTTCTGATTATAGTCACCTCTAGCTGAATATCTTTCGATTTCGAAAAAACGCTATTTGTATGCTATACCCTCGCCCGCGCGCTCGCATAGCTCATCTTTAAACTTGGCATCTCTGTTTTCATCAGCTTGAGTTTGCCAAATATCCCACTATTTTCAGACTCTGGAAACTGGAAATTGGGTCTTCACCCGATCGATATGCTCATCACAAACTAGCTCAGATGGGCGCAAATTAGCCCACTATTTCCCAAATAAAAGGATATTTTGGAAACAAGACCAATATTTCTCATGATATTTTCTCAACCAAATGTCTTGCTAATACATGTGTAGCAACTGCGGGCTAATGAAGATGCAAATTAACTGGCTAATTTGTGATCAGGATAGTTAAAATAGCGGGTTATTTGGCAAACTAGAGCTGATGAAGCCAGGGCTAATATGAAGTTCAAGTATTATAAGAATGCTCTATTGATGGTTGAAGATAACATTTAACACTCCCCTTACACATTCAAAACATTGTTCCTGATAACACGCAGCTGTTCACAGAATGGAATTGTTAGCAAACTTATGTTTAATTATCTGATTGAGAGAGGGGATGATATATGACAGGGTCATCAGATCAAAGAGAGAAACTCATTCATTATTTCTCAACTGTCAGCAGGAATTGTGATGCAGAAGAGACGAGAATCTTTCCTCTTCTTGTTCCAAGTCTCAAATCTTTTCCTCTGTATTTCGATTAAATATACTTTTCACTCCTGTGGCATATATATCACTTACAGTTAACAACAGAATTATTCATACCCTTTGTAAATTTTATGTTTTTTTTGTTTTTTTAAACTCAAGAAGGAAAGGTGGACTGGTTGAATTGGGTCCTTAAAGATGAAGTTGAGTTCTGGGGAGTGTTTCACAAAGATCCTAAGTAGAACTTAACACTAAGTTGGACTTAAAAATTATGGACAGCCATTGGAGCCTTAAAATGAAATATATTTAAAAGCAGAAATTCAAGGATTTTAGACTTTTTTTTATAAATTCCACATCAAGAACATGAAACCTCCTTGATAATAGAAAATATGAATGATGTGAATCATCATTTTATGCCTTTTAAAATAAATTTTACAAAATATTTTCAAGGATGCTAATGGCTTTCCATAACTTTTAAGTCCAACTTAGAGATAAGTTCGACTCAGGATCTTTGTGAAACACCTCCCTGGTCATGCGATTGCATTGTGAAAGAAACGGTGTGGAACCGACCAGAAATGGTTGATCATCTAGCATATAAGAATTTGTGTGTATTGCAAGGTTCTGGAATCATCAAAATGATAAGAAATTTGGCCAAGTCTTGGTAAAGTTACAAACACTTGCACAGAAAGATGTATATGGGACTAAACGAACACGTGGCGTAAAAAGCCGGCCCCCCGATGTTTACGATGTTACATGCATATTTAGAATATGAAGGCATTTGAAGAGCCATGCTTTTCAGGGAACATGTCTTAACTGATGTTCTTCCACACTTGCATAATAAGAATGAGTAATGCTGACAAATTATTTTTCACCTCTTCCCAGAACTCAACCTTCTCTTTAAATTGAATATTTAGATGTATAGTATGTCACATTATCAAGACACCTAAATTGGGAGAAATCAACATTTCCACATACTTAAAAACTTACAAAACTTAGTAAGGCTATGAATGATATAGTTGTTTACTGTATGCATAGATTTTTGTTATGCCTCGGTCCTTCATTCAATTCTCTTTCAGTAATTTTCCAATAAAACATGGTTTTCTTTAAACCAAATTTTACCCACTCTATGGACCACTTTGCTTCCTTTAAAAAGTAACTTTTCCCTTGCATTCCACTTCCTTTACTACATATAGGGCTTTCTCTCTTTTGTTTCTATATCTATCTTGTCTTTTATCTATTTATTGATTGATTGTTGCTTTTATTTATATTCGATGCAAAATTAAAATGTATGATACGTTTTACAAAACAGCATTTCTTTTTAAAATTAAAATGGAATTAAATAATCCTGGCTCATAGTTATTGATAACATGAAGAATATTCTGTAAATCATTAAATACAGAAATGAAAAGTGAACTTACTTTAAGGTAGGCTTGGTTTGTGTAGATTCACTGAACAATTTATCTAAGTATTTTTATTTTTTATTTTTTAATAATTTATTGTCATCCATTCCATTAAGAAGTTTTAAAATAAGAACTCACTTCCTGTATTTGTTTGGTTGTTTGTTATCAGTCTGTCCACATGTCTCTTGATGTCTACTCCCATTTATTGCTTTTTTTATCATTCCAAATCTTTTCTAATCTTTCATCAAGACGATCTGTCCCCATTTTCCTCTTTCTACTTATCTTTTCATCAAATCTATCATATCCCTCTTCCTATTTCTATCTTTCATCAATCCATCGCCCCATTTCCTCATTCAGCCTATCTTCTCAACAATTCAAGTCATCACTCTTTCCTTCTATCACAACCTTGTCTTTCATCAGTGTCTCCACATAAAGATATTCATACTCTGCATATTTTCTCAATTTTCACATTCCTTTCTTATCTTTCATCAATCCATCCACCCATTTCCTCATTCAGCCTATCTTCTCATCGATTCAAGTCATCACTTTCCCTTCTATCATAACCATGTCTTTCATCAGTGTCCCCACTTATGAATATTCATATTCTACATATTTTCTCAATTTTCACATTCCTTTCTTATCTTTCATCAATCCATCCACCCATTTCCTCATTCAGCCTATCTTCTCATCAATTCAAAATCATCACTATTCCCTTCTATCATAATCTTGCCTTTCATCAGTGTCCCCACCTAAAGATATTCATATTCTGCATATTTTCCCATTTTCCTATTTTCCTGATTCCTTTCTTATCTTTTATCAGTCCCTCCATCCATTCCCTCATTCAGCCTATCTTCTCATCAATTCAGATCATCCCTCTTTCCTTCTACAGTATCATAACCTTGTCTTTCATCAGTGTCTCCACCTAAAGATATTCATTTTCTGCATATTTTTTTATTTTACCCATTCCTTTCTTATCTTTTATCAAATGGTTGAATAAAATGTCCTATTTTTCTGTTTTTTTTCTTCAACTCTTATTTGTAAATTTTTTATTTCACAAGTAATATTTCCTGTTCCATTTATCTTTCATTAGAAGTCAGTCATTAAGTTGTCCTTCAATTATTTCCTTCCTTCTTTCCTTCTTTCTATCTCAGCTCTTCCTCGTTCCTTCTCTCATCTGTACCCCCATGTTCTTTTGCACTCAATATATTCCAGCTATCATTAAACAAGGTTGACCTTAATTGGGTTTAATGATGACATCTCCTTTCCTTTCATCCTCTCTTCCATCCTTCCTTCCTTCTCTCTCAGCTCTTCCTCGTTCCTTCTCTCATCTCTCCCTCGTTCCTTCTCTCATCTGTATCCCCACGTTTCTTTGCACTCAGTATATTCCAGCTATCATTAAACAAGGTTGACCTTAATTGGGTTTAATGATGACATCTCCTTTCCTTTCATCCTCTCTTCCATCCTTCCTTCCTTCTCTCTCAGCTCTCCCTCGTTCCTTCTCTCATCTCTCCCTCGTTCCTTCTCTCATCTGTATCCCCACGTTTCTTTGCACTCAGTATATTCCAGCTATCATTAAACAAGGTTGACCTTAATTGGGTTTAATGATGACATCTCCTTTCCTTTCATCCTCTCTTCCATCCTTCCTTCCTTCTCTCTCAGCTCTTCCTCGTTCCTTCTCTCATCTGTACCCCCATGTTCTTTTGCACTCAGTATATTCCAGCTATCATTAAACAAGGTTGACCTTAATTGGGTTTAATGATGACATCTCCTTTCCTTTCATCCTCTCTTCCATCCTTCCTTCCTTCTCTCTCAGCTCTTCCTCGTTCCTTCTCTCATCTGTACCCCCCATGTTCTTTCCCACTCCCTATATTCCAGCTATCATTAAACAAGGTTGACCTTAATTGGGTTTAATGATGACATCTCCTTTCCTTTCATCCTCCCTTCCATCCTTCCTTCCTTCTCTCTCAGCTCTCCCTCGTTCCTTCTCTCATCTCTCCCTCGTTCCTTCTCTCATCTGTATCCCCACGTTTCTTTGCACTCAGTATATTCCAGCTATCATTAAACAAGGTTGACCTTATTTGGGTTTAATGATGGCATCTCCTTTCCTTCCATCCTCCCTTCCATCCATCCTTCCTTCTCTCTCTCTCAGCTCTCCCTCGTTCCTTCTCTCATCTGTATCCCCACGTTTCTTTGCACTCAGTATATTCCAGCTATCATTAAACAAGGTTGACCTTAATTGGGTTTAATGATGACATCTCCTTTCCCTCCATCCTCTCTTCCATTCTTTCCTTCCATCCTCCCTTCCATCCTTCCTTCCTTCTCTCTAAGTCCTCTCTCGTTCCTTCTCTCATCTGTATCCCCCAAGTTCTTTCGCACTCAGTATATTCCAGCTATCATTATTAAACAAGGTTGACCTTATTTGGGTTTAATGATGGCATCTCCTTTCCTTCCATCCTCCCTTCCATCCATCCTTCCTTCTCTCTCTCTCAGCTCTCCCTCGTTCCTTCTCTCATCTGTATCCCCACGTTTCTTTGCACTCAGTATATTCCAGCTATCATTAAACAAGGTTGACCTTAATTGGGTTTAATGATGACATCTCCTTTCCCTCCATCCTCTCTTCCATTCTTTCCTTCCATCCTCCCTTCCATCCTTCCTTCCTTCTCTCTAAGTCCTCTCTCGTTCCTTCTCTCATCTGTATCCCCCAAGTTCTTTCGCACTCAGTATATTCCAGCTATCATTATTAAACAAGGTTGACCTTAATTGGGTTTAATGATGACATCTCCTTTCCCTCCATCCTCTCTTCCATCCTTCCTTCCTTCTCTCTCAGCTCTCCCTCGTTCATTCTCTCATCTGTATCCCCATGTTCCTTCGCACTCAGTATATTCCATCTACCATTAAACAAGGTTGACCTTAATTGGCTTTGCTGATGACATTTAGATGAATTCATATATGTCTGATCGCTTTTCGTTCTTGGTTATGTTTTAATGCAGTATGTCCCTCCATTATGCAGATTAATAAATTGACAGATTCAAAAGTTCATGACCACCGCAAGCAGTGATTAGCTTTTCCTTCTGCTCATACACAGGCCAAACGTTATTTTCAAATGTGTTTTTAAACTGTTGTTTAAGTTTCTCTATTGACAATTGTTCGGTGCTTCATTTCATCAAAGATAAAGGGTTAGTGTTAACTGTACATATATGTCTTCCTGTTTGTTCAATTTTTTTTTTTACAAGTAAATTGTAAAAGCCTTGATTGAGTTTACAAATAACTTCAGTTTATTATATTTTAGAATGAGGCCCCCACACAATTTGTATGGATTTTCATTTACAATATTGAATGCACTACATATACATAATGTAACTGTATATGAATGTATTGTGTCTAGATAATTCATGTCAATTAAAAATAAGAAGATCATATTTATGTAGTTCATAGTTCTCCTACATGTACTCTCTTTAAAAAAAAGAGTGAATTTTCACTCTATTTTCACTTTCTTGGGAGTGACATCCGTGATCACTTGTTTAGGAGTGAAAATCGATTGATTTAGACTAGAGTGCTCTCTAAGAAGAAAAGAGTGAATGTTCACTCTATTTTCACTACATTTTCACTACATTTTCACTCTCCAGAGGAGTGACGTCCGTGATTTTGAAAATTCACTCCTTTTTTTTAAGAGAGTACACATCAGATTTGTATTGGACTCAATTTAGCTAATGCACAAAACTATGTTCATTTTTGTAATAACTTGAAGATAAAATCTTTCTAGGTTTGAAGAAAAAAAATATTGTAACTTGTGTTGCCCCTTCCAAAATCATTCATACACATGTAATATTGAATGACCTTCGGATAAAAGTGTGAAGCATTATTGACCCATGAAAATCAAGTGCAATAAATTTAGATGCAATAAATTTGTCACTTTACCAATTTGAGTTCATGGAGATTGATGATTTTATCCCGTAACCATTTAATTGAAGAAGCATTTGAGGTGTGGAGATGACGATCCTGTTCGCACAAGTACACATCTACATGTTCATTACATTTGTCTCATTGTATTGGCTTTGGGCGAACATGCCTGCAATGATGTACAATATGCAGTGGAAAAATACTTTGAATTGTGTGATGAACGTGTTCACAGTACATCAAGTATCATTTGTATTGATATTGTGTGAACACCTCCATGATTTCTGTTTCAGGAGATGATGTGTTTTTATTTTTTATTGACACTGTTTACACAACTCCTATTTTCATGACATCACGTTGAGTGTTGTTAAATTGACTTTGTGTTTCCACACCTACAAGTATTAGTAATTGCTGTTTTAAGGTGATAGCTTTATTTTTAATTGTGGGTTGACACTGTTCACAACTTCACACAACCCCTATCAACATTAGATTAGTTTATCTATTGTTTGTATTGACTTTGTGTATACACATCTACAAGCACATGCTTGCTGTTTCAGGTGACCATCGTATTTTGAATGGTGGGTTAACACTGTTCACACAACCCCTATCAACATTAGATTAGTTTATCTATTGTTTGTATTGACTTTGTGTAAACACATCTACAAGCACATGCTTGCTGTTTCAGGTGACCATCGTATTTTGAATGGTGGGTTAACACTGTTCACACAACCCCTATCAACATTACATGTAGATTAGTTTATCTATTGTTTGTATTGACTTTGTGTAAACACATCTACAAGCACATGCTTACTGTTTCAGGTGACCATCGTATTTTGAATGGTGGGTTAACACTGTTCACACAACCCCTATCAACATTAGATTAGTTTAACTATTGTTTTTATAGACTTTGTGTAAACACATCTACAAGCACATGCTTACTGTTTCAGGTGACCATAGTATTTTGAATGGTGGGTTAACACTGTTCACACAACCCCTATCAACATTAGATTAGTTTAACTATTGTTTTTATAGACTTTGTGTAAACACATCTACAAGCACATGCTTGCTGGGTGAGATGATAATGAGTTTTGTATTATGTGAAGTGTCATGTGCTTGACTATACTGAGTGATGGTTGCATCTGTGGGCATGTGCGATACATCATCTAAGAATGTTACAATGTATGTGATGAGCGAATGTTGTATTAGAACAATGCTCCAACAATATGATCTGGCGACAACGGCTCAAGGCTTTAAATGTCATCAAAGAAATAGTGTTAGGGGAAGGGTTGCTTTTAGGTTTTGGGTTAGGTTTAGGATTTTTGTTTGTTTTTGGGTTGACATTTACAATTCAGTTTAAGTGTACACATCTTCCCAACAACATACTCTGGGAATCAAGACCCTGTGGCACTGTAGTCTTGCTCTCGCTGCCAAAGAAAATTACAAACATGATTGAACAAATAATGAAAATAGTCATCTTCTCTCGTGAGAAGCACGAATCACACAGTGTACATTGATGCAGAGCAAGAGTGTTGCACAACTCATCTGAACAGAAATTTTGGTGATTAGTTGACTGCCCTTTTCTGGGCCAAAATTTGATGAGATATTTCACAATTCTGTTTTGTGGTAATTAAAATACAATGTCATAATGTTGTGGCATTAAACTTTGATGATGAGAATTTCCACAATTCTGTTTTGTGGTAAATGCAATTTCATAATTTTGCTTTGTGGTAAATGTAATTTCATAATTTTGCAGCATAAAACCTCATTGAATCGTGACCACTTGCAGACTTTGCAAGTTTTATGTACAGCATAGTTTTTTTGTTCTACGGTATGTGTTTACACAAAGTTCATATCTTCATGAGATACACTGATTTTAGAGAAATGTTAGCTAAACTTTGTCTAAACACACCTTCATTGAATACACTGTGATGTATAATGATGATTTGACAAAAGTGAACACAAAATAGTAGACCCAGTTTATAGACATCAAGTTTTTGATCATCGTTCATGAGCTCCAGAGCGTTTTTTAGATTGAAAGGGGGGGGGGGGGGGGGGTGAGCATTTTATGTTTCGGCTGTGTCAGATTTAGTTTATGAATATGAAATGATTTTGTAGTACTTCTAGATTAAAGATATGATGCTCAGGTTATGGTTTATTCTAGAGTCAGGATGATGTAACAAGTAAATGCCCCTCTAGCTCTCAATACTTTGAAATCATTTGAAATAAATCAATAAATTGATAAATAAAGGTTGGATCTTATTTTAAAACTTGTATTCTCATTTGTTGTCACCACCACATTTAACCCTTTACTTTAAAAAAGAACAATGCCCTGCTTATGTGTTAAAGATAATGCACCTTGTGAACTTTAAAGGTAATACAAAGTTTTGGTATGGGATCATGAATTTGGTTCAAATGAACATATTGGAAGCATGTGCGATCCTACAAAATTTAGTGATCGTTTGTCTCGGTTGAAATCAAGTCTAAAGTTATGAAATTGTAAATAATAAACTCTTTGTTGTATAGCTCCTTCTCAAGGTCGAGATATCAATGAAGCTATGAAACAATGTTTCTTGACTAAAATCCACCGATTGGCCAATATCCCGTTTGGAAATTATATATCACAACTACATACTCTGAGATTTTCATGGTCGCAGCTACCATTGTATTGCCGTAGGCGCTTTTTGAAATTTATCAACATTTACCGGGAGCACCAGTAAATTTTTATATTCAATTTTTCTTAAAAGCAGAAGTGTTTTAGGGGCTAAATTTTCTAGTGCTTATAATACATCCATAGAGTCATCCAAATATATCAAAATTGTATCACTATCCAGCCAAGTTTCAAAATTTCCCCAAACTTTGTATTACCTTTAATGTAGCAAGCTAGGGCTTTAGACACTATCAGGCATTAATTTTGCACAAAGTATGATAGATTAGCCCGAGAGCTCATTAAGCCGCTCATTGGTAAGTAGATGTTAACGTCTCCCCAGGTGGATGGCGTGTGTGCTCATTATAGTGTACCGGTTGACCTGGGATTCTGAGTGAGCCTACATGAATGTTAATGATAGGGACTGTATAATAACATATGGGACTAATTCACCGTAAAGCGCATCAAATAATTTGATTGTGATGAAAGACCTGAACAGATAAAATAGAATTTTTAGAACCAGAAGGGCTATACTTAACCCTGTGTTGCATGATATGACTTTAAGCCCAGGCTGCAAAGTGTTGGGAGCCCCCCAAATTGATGGTAAAATTTCACTTAAATTGTATCATAATGTGAAAGAGGATGACATTAAAAAAAAAAAATACATTTCTGCAATTTTTTTGAAAACAAACGTGTTTGAAGTCGAATATTGATGAAAGAATTCAAAAATTAGGCTTTCTGCATACAACAGAAAACCCAAATTCTGTATATTTAATACAACATTTGTCTTCAAACACATCTTTTAAGGGGAAATCTTTGCAGAAGTGTGTCTAATAAATGACATCCTCTTTCACATAATTATACAATTTAAGTGAAATTTTGCCATCAGATTTGGGCAAATTTTAAGCTCCCAATCTTAGCAGATGCAACGTAGCTTATACAACCTGAACATTCATTGTTGTGATGAGAATATAAAGACTGCATGTGGTAGATATTTGTTTGAACGTGATTGCATGTTTTATTCATCTATTTAATTCAATAGCTCGTGGGATTATATAAATGATTTTGGGTATTAGAATGAATCAAATATTAAATCCGTTGGCTAAGCTATAGCAGTGTGAAGCATTTTTATGACTGTGAGAATAGTTCATCAGATTTTAACAGTGGTATAGTGTGGATCAAGCCATTGAAGGGGCAGGGATGAAAATACAATGTAGGTGGATGAAATATATATATTTTTTAAGTTGCTTTCCCCCTTCCCCTTTAATTTTCTCTTTCTCCCAAGGGGGATAGGCTGATCAAATAGAAAAGCTTTTCTTGGCTCTTTCTTTGACTTTAACATCATTTTCAGATAGAAAGAGGGAGAGTGAGAGAGAGAGAGAGAGAGAGAGAGAGAGAGAGAGAAAGAAGAAGAATAAGCATAGGGAGGGAGAGAAAGAGAGAGAGAGAGAGAGAGAGAGAGAGAGAGAAAGAAACAGTTGACAAAAATATAATCAAAATACCATTTAGAGAGATGATTGATAGATATTGCAAAATCAAGTCATGAAGTGCAATAAGTAAATGTTAATGTATCCCTAGGTATAGATAATGCACATGTTTCAATGCACAGGGTCATTAGGCAAACATGTGTACATGAATGGTGATGGTTACGATCGAGCATTAGCAGACCTATCAGAATAGAATATCATTATAGGCCTGTCTTCACTATCTCGAGATTGCCAAATATCCAGCTATTTGAACTATCCATCTAATTTGCGTCTTCATCAGACCGAAGTACTAGCAATTAGAAGGATATTTGGTCAGGGTTGTCATCCCAAGATATCTTGGGATAGTTTGCAAAATATCCCACTATTTGGCAAAATATCCAGCTATTTGTCCCTTGCGTCTTCACTAGACCGAAGATTCGCAATACGCGCTAACGCTGAGCAAAATTATCTTGAGCTAATTTCTCAAGGTCGAGTTTCAAGTTTCGAGGTTGAATCTCGAGATAGTGAAGACGCGATTTGTTACTTCTGGATTATTTCCCAAATCAGAAATAGCGGGCTATTTGGCAATCTCGAGATGATGAAGACGCGCCTATTATGTGCGGTGGATATTTGGAAGGAAATGTTTGACTTTACATAAATCTGCTTCCCAAGCTAGCATGATAGTGATAAATTGATGATGGTGGTAATTTTCATGAACGTGAGAAAATTAAAAAATAATATTGGGCCTTGGGATCTTGACTTACCTTTTGGAAAATAACAATTATATCTAGTTTTCAAAGTTTATGGTGAATTAGGATGGGGTTGAAATGATATCTTGCTTTTCAATGAATTTAATTCTTTTAACCTTTCATTGTAGTCTTTTCTATTGCAATGATATGAATAAAGAGATTGAAATTGATAATGTAATTACTGAAATATCAAATTGAAGTCTACCATAGCTACACCTTGGCTTAATTTAACCCATTTGCTACTGAATTCTCGATCAACTACCGCGACGCGTTTTGGTCCCTATGGAAACAGAGAATATGCATCAGGGATGTTCGAGAACCCCCAGCCACCACCACGCTCCACATTTCAACCATCAATGTTCACGCCAAGACAACGATCAACTACCGCGACGCGTTTTGGTCCCTATGGAAACAGAGAATATGCATCAGTAGTCCGCGGAACATCTACAATGTACAGGACATGTTGCGAATACTGCGGTGAACCCAATCATAGAGCTCACACTTGTCGACATGGAATCCAACTCCAATGTCGCCGATGTAACCAGCTTGGTCACAAAGAGAAGTATTGCACTTATTAAAAGACTGGCCAAGAAGAGAGTGCCAATGTTGGTCACTCGCCTGTGCACCTCGACGAGCCTAATATTAAAACATGTACTCCATATTTCGAACATGACAAAAAAAATAATCCAAACAATCTAAAATGTATATCCTTAAATGCAAGAAGCGTTGTGAATAAGATCGACGAAATAAGAACAATTATTGAACATGATAAACCTGATGTGTTTTGTATTACGGAGACTCATTTATGTCCGGAAATTTTATCTTCTGAGATATTTCCCCAAAATTTTAAGGTAGTACGAAAAGATAGGAATAGACATGGTGGAGGAATTCTTATAGCATATCATAATATTTTGTCAGTACTCCATAGAGAAGACCTTGAGACAAACTGCGAAGTTACTTGGTGTGAATTATTTTTTAAAGAAACAAAATCTATTCTTCTTGGAGTTTTTTATAGACCTCCAAACAGTAAAATAGAAAGTATTTATGAATTTGAAAAATCTATGTCATTAATAACTCATAATGGTAAAAAAATATGCAATGTTATTCTGACAGGAGATTTTAATTTACCAAGTTTGAAATGGGTAAACGGATATAATGTCACATCCGAAAACTCGGAGTTAACAAAATATTTTATGTCGGTTATTGACAACAATTTTCTATATCAACATGTAAGTCAACCAACAAGAATTACCGATAAGACTTGTAACATACTAGATTTATTATTTACGTCTCATCCATCAGATGTGTCTAAAGTTAATATAATTCCTGGTATAAGTGACCATGAGGCTATAAGTTTCATTATTTGTTGTATGAATAACAGTGAATTAAAAAAGAAACATATATATTTTTATTCTAAAGCTAATTTTGAACAATTCCGAAAAGATTTGAAAGAAGCACCTTTATCTGAGGAAAGCAGAGATGTTAATGTGAAAGAATATTGGCAGTTGATTAAATCTACAATAATACAGATTTGTGATGCAAATGTTCCGCATGGTAATTTAAGAAAAGGATCACATGTTCCGTGGGTAGATAAGGATTTAAGGAAATTGATGAGAAAAAGAAATAGAGCGTTTAAGAAAGCTAAAAGAACAACTAAGAGAACCCATTGGGAAAAATACAGACAGTTGAGAAAAGAAGTAAAAAAGAAAGTTAAATTGAATTATGTGAATTATTTACGCAATGATATATGCAATAGTCTTAAACGTAATCCTAAACTTTTTTGGAATTTTATTAAGTCCAGAAAGTGTGACCGTGGTAGGATAGATTGCTTAAATGTCAGTGGTAGAATTATTACTGAAGATCAACAAAAAGCTGATGTTTTTAATGAACAATTTAATCAAATTTTCAGTAATCGTGAAACCCTTTCCCAGCCCGAATCAAATAGTAATGCTCCTATTATGGAGGATATTCAATGTACCGAAGCTGAAGTCTTAAAGTTGTTAAAGAATGTAGACATTTCAAAAGCGCAAGGACCCGATGAATTAGCCCCATGTTTGTTGAAAGAAGGTGCAGAACAATTGGCACCTGCTCTTTGTAAACTTTTTAATCTGTCTTTGTCATCAGGTGTATTGCCAGCCGATTGGCAAAAAGCTAATATATGTCCATTGTATAAAAAGGGTAACAAACAGGATCCGGGTAATTATCGCCCTATATCTCTTACGTCCATTATATGCAAGATCTTAGAACGCATAATTTGTAAACGTCTTATTGAACATTTTAATGAAAATAATATACTATGTGACAATCAACATGGTTTTCGGGAAAAAAGAAGTTGTGAAACACAACTTATAGAAGCAATTAATGATTGGAGTTATAATATGGAGTCTGGTTCAAGCGTCCACATTGCTTTCCTTGATTTTGCAAAGGCGTTTGATAGTGTACCTCACGACCTTTTAAGAACAAAACTTGAAATGTATGGAGTAAGATCTCAAAATTTAGAATGGATAATGAATTTTTTACAGAATAGATATCAAAGGGTGGTTATAAATGGCGAATGTTCTTCATGGATCAAAGTTAAATCAGGCGTTCCGCAAGGAACAATTTTAGGCCCGATATTGTTTTTATGTTTCATTAATGATATGCCTAATAATATTTCATCAACTATTCGATTATATGCGGACGATTGTTATTGTACCGTCCAATTTTCAATGTAGATGATTGCAAGATATTACAAAATGATTTAGAAGTTTTAAGTAAATGGTCTGAAACATGGATGCTCGACTTTAATGTATCAAAGTGTAAAACTATGAAAATGTCTCGAAAGCTTCACGATATAACATATAATTATTTTCTCAATGGACAGGAGTTAACAAATGTAAAGTCTGAAAAATACTTAGGTCTTGTAATAAATGATTCTTTAAACTGGAACGACCATTGCACTGACTTATATACAAAATGTAACAGGATCATGGGAATTATAAGACGGAATTTTGTTAATTGTCCAAAGTCTATTTTAAAAAGTCTTTTTGAATCACTAATTCGCTCACGTTTAGAATATTGTTGTACAGCATGGGATCCCTATAGAAACACACACAAAGAGAGGATTGAACGTATTCAAAAACGTTACGTAAGGATGATGTGTAAGGATTGGTCTACGAGTTATAACGTGTTATTACAAAATGTCAAAATGAATTTATTAGAAAAAAGACGAAAGTACCATAGACTTGTTTTTTACTATAAGATTGTAAATAACTTGATTAATGTAGGAGAAGTAAATAGGTGCACACGAGCGAACAGAATAGGAAGAAATGATAATACTTTTAAGATGCACGTTCCATATGCCAGAACAGACTATTATATGAAATCCTTTTATCCCCAAACAATTAATGAATGGAATCAACTCCCACAAACAGTAGTAAACAGTCAATCGCTAAATACCTTTAAATCGGCTCTGGTAAAACATCTCAATCTAGATTTTTGAAATAGAAATGTCTTGCAATTTCTAACTTGTATTTCTGTTGTTGTATTTATATTGAACTATAACCTATGTCATGCTTCGATATTTTATGTATCAGTATTTACTGTGTAATTATGTATGCCATTTTATTGTCCATATCTGGGTTGCAAACCTGTATGGGTTTTTCTAAACCTTGTTTTGTAACCCAAGACATGTATATATTTTTATATTGTCTGAATAAAATCAAATCAAATCAAATCATTCCCATGTGCTTTAAATACAGGAATCGCCCAGTTCCAATAGTGATAGGCAATGGGTTAGAAGTGGACAGGAGGGATGAGGGGGGGGGGGGGGTAGTACCTCTTCAGTGTCATCGACTCATCTGATGTAACCTGGGGGGTGTTTCACAAAGATCCTAAGTAGAACTTAACTCTTTGGACTTAAAAAATATGGAAAGCCATTAGCATCCTTGAAAACATTTTGTAAAAGTTACTTTAAAAGACATAAAATGTTGATTCAAATCATTCATATTTTCTATTATTATGGGAGATTCTATGTTCTTGATGTGGAATTTATAAAAAAGTCTAAAATACTTGAATTTCTGCTTTTGAATATATTTCATTTAAGGCTCCAATGGCTGTCCATAATTTTTAAGTCCAACTTAGTGTTAAGTTCTACTTAGGATCTTTGTGAAACACTCCCCTGATGTTTGGAAGGGCAGAGTATCATATAAAGAGGAAGGTATTAATACACCGTTGCCTTGGCGAGCATGTTTTTGACAGCTATGACTGATTCTCAAGGGGATGGAGGGGAGGGAGGGGTGGGGGGGGGGGGGGGTATGCCATCCTTGAATGTATGTTCCACATTCCAAACATACTTCCTAGTTCATTTCCATCTTCCCCTTGGCTTTATGATGTCACAGACTGAGATGCATAAGGATGTACTTTACCTACAGACTCTGTTGATGGGGCATCAGTCTTGCTCTCAAAAGATTATCCTCAGAATGTTATTAGGTTGTGAAGAGGCCGGTTCAAAGTTCAGATGCTACTAAATTACCTGCTCATCTGCTGAGAGTCATAAAGGCATTTAAACTTCTTATTCCAACAGTAACACAGGTTCCGTTCTGACGTTAAACAGACTGTGTGCTGTACATCAGGCCTGGAATAAAAACTTGTTGTATTGCCCTTTGGGTGCCAAAACGTGGGTTGGTCGGTCAGGATTTTTTTTTTTTTTTTAAACTTTATTTTTGTCGCCCTCTTTGGGCCGATATTTTTAAGGTTTTAATGTTTTTTTTTTTTTTTTTCCCGCCCTCTTTTGGCTGATATTTCCCAGTTATTAATGCTTTAATACATGTTTTTCAGCATCATCATTCCATTCATATCTTTTTCACCTCATAATAATCCATGGTTTGCAATGTTGTGTTGATCAAGATGTTTACGCTAGTAGGATTTTGAAACTAGGGCAGAAGAAGAGTGAGAATTTGGGAATGGTTTGATTTTATGCATATATATCCCATTTATCCCAACAAACAAAATACATATTTTTTTTTATTCATTAATAATAAACAAATATAAAAAAAATGGTTAAAAAAAAAAAAACTTTTTAAAAATGCCGACCATAGATTTTCAGATTTTTGGGTCGATCGCAAAGGGCAATACAACAAGTTTTTATTTTCATGTTGTTGACTGTGCTAGTAAAGCTTGCAGATCGATTGCAGATTTATTCCCAGGTCATGTTATTATATGATATCAACCCTATTTTTCCTTGTCATTGAGTTAAGAATGTAAAGCATGTTTATTTATGTATGGAAGTTAATTGAAGTGGCTATGATTTATTACACAAAATAACTTGAGTTTGAAATCCAACCCCTGTAATGAGTCCACTTGTATGAAAGCAGAAAAATAAAAGAATCATAGTGGCAAAAGATTGAAACCGTATGTTTGAAATATGAGATCACTATTGTTTGTGTGAATCTTAGATTGGCAGTGAGATAATTTTGGTTAGTGGATTGTGACGTAGTCGCAGATAACTCTCCTGTTTGGTGTACACAAATATCATTAATTTTTGGCCTTTCTCCCTAGCTTTGGTCAATATGGATAGCATATTATTATACGTCCTCTCATAGAAAAGACCCTCCTGAGTCATAAATTTTGATAGACATTTTGTATGTTGAAACAAATGGGAAAGTTGCCACCCACTATATCAAAGAGACATCAGATTACGTAATTGCAACTTTCAAAATTTCATAAATTTCTCATTTTTGTCTGATTTCATTCAAACTTTCACCATGCAGTCTACTTCTCTGATGTTTCTGCTCTCCTCTAGAGTAGTTTTCTATCAAGGTTGGATTTTCCTTTAAGCTATTCAATGTGAATTGAAACTTGTGACATGTACCGGTATGTAGGATATTTTTTCAATGAAATAGGGTCACAAAGCTGGATGAATCCAGATGCATTTATATTCAATCCTGTAGCTCACATGCTCCCTCTCTGTGTAAGTGTACCTGAACTTTGGGGAGATATCCTCGAAAGTCACTTATCTCTTAATAGAAACCCACAAATCCATATTTTGAGGCGCTTGATGTAAAATTTATTGATTTTTTTTTCTGGTGGAGAGCAGGATGTCAGATATTTTGAAGTCCACAGTTGTTCTTAGGACTCATACGAGGTGTTCATCGTAAGAGGGTTAGCATAATAAGCTTCAATTATTAAGCAATTACTAACAGGGCTTCCAAAATTAAGAATAATTAATAAATAAATAAATGAATACCAATTATCTTACACAGTTTGAAAGCATGGAATTATTGGTTCGCAGTGAACTTGTTTTATGCATGATTTACATCTCTTCACTAATTAGGTTGACATTTTTAAAATAAATTTTCTGGATAAAAACTTTAAATGCATTTAAATTAATAATGAATCAATTGCTACGACTTTTAAGCATCCATGCTTAGAGACAGATTTTCTTCTCGGGTCGCTTGGCTAAAGCTAGGGGGTTATAGCAGGACGGCAATTAGAAACATTAGCTTTAAGCACTCTCTCTTGTTACTATCATTATGATAATTATAATCATTATTATTATTATTACTATCATGATATTATTATAATCAATGTTAAAAATATATGCATTAACCATTGTTAATATTATTATCATTATTGTTAGTAGTAAAGGTAGTAGTGGTAGTGGTAGTAGTATTAGTAGTACAGTGAAAAACATACACGGGGGATCGGGGCAAGTAGCCCCCAAAATGCCAAAAAGAGCCCCCGAAAGTCATAAAAGAGCCCCCCAAAATTTGCATAGAATTCAATGCAAAACAAATTAAAGAGTGTTATTTTCAAATGTTAGTATTTGTTTTCCCTGTAGTAGTAGAGTATAGTAGCAGCAGCAGCAGCATGAACCCAAGATTTTTATCAGACCCAGAATGAGCAGAAATAGAGGTCTTGACAAGTGACGTCCCTCAGAATTGAGATCATCCTAGTAAAAAGGAAGGTCGTATGAATATGGATAACTTAAGAGATTTTCTGTGCCTACAAGGAAAAGGAAATCATAAGATTGACTCTTTACGATCTGCAGCCTTCTAATTTGACACTGAAAACTTCCTATGTGAGATTAACAAGACAGTTAGGAAGGCTTTCTCACAGAGTGCACTATAAGGTTATCTGTTTAGTTTCATTCCAATTATTAATTAAAGTGCTGTGTTGCACATAAAAACCTTCAGAGATCCAGGTGAGACAGGTTTCTTAAAAGATAGCTCTAGAGCTGTCCCGAATGTAGACCCCTGTTACGCCAAAATCAAAAGCTAATTTGGGGTGCCCTGACATGAAGGTTTGATCTGTTTACTCCATTTTGCTAAAAGGCATTGAGACTAGGTAGGAGGAACACTTTTATATTTTTCTGTTTCAATACTTTTCCCATCAATACTCTAAAGCAGTCTCAAGTAGGTTTACGCTCAAATAACTCAATAGGCCTGTTTTCATCAGCTCGAGTTTGCCAAATAGCCGCTATTTCTGATTCCGGAAGTTAGCCTAAAGTTACACATCGCGTCTTCATCAGCTCGAAACTCAAACTCGAGAAATTAGTTCGAGAAATCTGCTCGTGTTTGCGCATAGTGCCAGTCTTAAGACGCACCGGACAAATAGTGGGCTATTTTGAAAACTAGCTTAAGATATCTTGGGAAGATTTCCTAATTAAATAGCCAAATAGCCCGCTATTTTGTGATCGTGCTAATTTCCAGAATCAGACATAGCGGGCTATATGGCAAACTCGAGCTGATGAAGACAGGCCTAATTCTTGAGGTGCCCCAACATGTCTAAGCTCCTCTTTGACCCCATTCTCACTCACTATGTTGGACCGGTTTCACCGCAATAAAAGGGTAATACAAGTCTTATAATACCACGTTCACACCAACGACACATGACTGAATACAGACCAAACAAAGTAATGGAATGAAGTCTGTCAGTTTGGAGCCAGTTTTGAGTTGGTTTGGACTTTTTTTGCGATGTGACTGAGGTATTAGAGATGTCTTCATAACTCTTCCAATCAGTCCATTGAGGGTGGAAACCATGCTAATTTTGTCATGGAAATCAGATAATTACCGCCTTTCCCTCCTTTAGGCAACAAGCATGTCTTGTATCAAGATACTGGCTTGTTGCACCAAGTAGGAGATTATGTTGCCAGTGATACGTCTTACCCACGAAATGCCAACTTACTCAAACTCCCTTGAGCCCCTTTAGGATGAGGATCAAGAAACTGTCTGATGGCCAGTTCATACTAAAGGAAATTCATACAAAGGTTGTATAAAGAAACATTCAAAGGATCGTCTTATAGCGAAAGGGTGTTCAGACTAGATAACAACATGGTAGTATATAAAGAAAACTCGTTTTTAAAGAAGTAAATTGATGCGACAGATGGCTAATCATCACTGCTCATGATACGATTCTCATACGATTTGACGTTTAGACTAGAACCGGTAGAGCCGAACCCTGATTCTTCATTGAGTTTTCAATCGGAACAATGCTCCTGCATTTCGCTTTACGATGTTTGTTAATGAGACATTCAGACTAGGAAAAGGGTATTAATTTAAATAGCTATATTACTCATCAGGTAGTCTGAAGTAATGCAGGGTGATGGGTTTCTAATTCTGGCAAGTACGTGGGCCCTATCTCCTCCTCACCTTCGTATCTGAAGGGATACTAATAGAGGGTTTGACTCCTCAGAGATAGACTTTGATGAAAACAAATGCCTCTTCCAATCATCTGTGTCAAAGGATAGGCGGATGCTCGATGTGAAATGAGGTTGCAGTGATTGTTTAATCTAGACGTCATTAACTTCCCAGCCAAGTTATGTTATATTTGAATGGTTAGAATTCAGCATTCTCAGAATTGGAGATGAATAATTTTGTTTTTACCTTCAAATATTAAGCATTTAGAGAGATAGAATTGATGAACATTTGTGGTTTTAATGGTTTAATGGTTTGTTTAATTGATTAGTATATTCATTTGGTAAATTAAGAGATACTTGTCCCCAATGCAAAATTTATCATTACATAGTTCTATGTAGAGTGAATGGAATATGTCCTATCCTCCCCATGATATTTATTGGTTGCAGAATTGTTACCCAGAACATGTGCAAATATTCAATGTAGCTAAAATAATGTTTTTAAAAACATTTTCAAATTGATAGAACCACACAGTTATTTTGCCTTTAAAGTCTTTATTTGCTTCTAATGTGGGTTCAGTTTTCTGCAAATATTGATTGGCAAATCCAATTCTTCAGAGGATAAGTAACTAAATTTAATTCAAATATCTGATTGAGATGACGAGCAAGCATGAATATCTTTCTTTTTTTAAACCTTGCAAGCAATTTTTTTTAGTTGAGAAAATTAGACAAGGCAGAAATACTGATATTTGAAAATGTTATGGGTCTGATTATGTAGGTAAAGGCCTGTGGTTAAATTAATGCCTGATGATTTTGAAAGGTCAGCTTTCTAATTGTCCATAAAGATGAACTTGGAGTAAGAAACAGATTTAAAACACCCTTTAAAAGTGAGAGAATATTATCAGAAAAGATTTTCCCCTGTCATTCATATTCATTTTCACCTCTTCCATTCCATCTTTTAATTTTCTTGTTCCTTTCTGCACATATAATTTTCCTTCTTGTCCTTCTTTTTTCCCTTCTTCTTTCTCTTCTACATTTTTGTTGTTGTTGATTTGTTGCTCTTCTTCTTTTTCTTCTCCTTTTTCTTCTTCTCATCTCTTCTACTTTTTCTCCTTCTCCTTCTTCTTCTTTTTCTCCTTCTTCTTCTTCTTTTTCTCCTTCTTCTTCTCCTTCTTCTCGTTGATGTTGTTCTTGTTCTACTTCTCTTTCTCTCTCTCTTTTTCTCTATTCGTATTCTTCCTTTTTGTCCTTGTTATTCTTTCTACTTCATTCTTTATTTTTCTTTCCCCTTCGTTCTTCTTCTTTGTCTTTTTTATTCTGTCTTTCTTCTATCCAACATTATTGGGATTATTTTCCTTTTCCTGAGGCAAAAAATGAATAATATATTTCAAAATTGCTTTGCCGAGAGCTAATAGGGTATTAACCCAAATATTTTAACTTACACGTACAGTTAACACCATTTCGCACACAAAAAAAGATGAATTTTAAGTAGGCTGGTTTTTCATTTCCAAACCTCTAGAAGTTTGCTGATCTTCTAGAATATAATTTATAAAATCTACATATTGCAACTGTCTGTAATTCTAAGTACTGTACCTTTAAATGTTAATCATTTCATTCGGAGAAGAAAAAAATATCTACATTTGGAAAATATATGTATTTACACATATATGTAAAGGTTAAAGGGTTGTTTAAGTTATATAACCAGGTCTCTTGGTACCAGGAGATATGGGAATCAATTTTCCAAGAGTGAGACTGAACTACATGTACATTTCTCTGAATATTTATCTTAATATCTCTTAATTCACATGCATCCGAGATGAGTGTTTTGCTTATATGCAATGTGCCTCACGATAGAGTTTTATTGATAATTGGAAGATTATAATGAATGAAAAGAAGTATATAAAATCAAAGTTTACTGCGGAGGTAGTATTTTGTCTAACAGGTAAGACAGGCTGAGGCCTCTATTCAAGTTCAGTGATGGATCAGGGGGGGGGGGGGGCATTATGTGCCACTCTCTCCCCGTACATATGTAGTTACTTTTAAAAATAATGACAAAATATTTTCTTTATTTTTGTCTTTGAGGCATTTTTCCATTTTTCTTTAAAGCTACCTGAAAAAGATGAGAATGCCCCCCTCCCTTTTTTTTGGGGGGGGGGGGGGGAGAGGGGGGGGGGGTGTTGGTCACTTACTAGAGATTTTAGACCTGCGTCTAAAAAATACTGAGGACTCGCGATTCCGAGTTTGTGGCTACCATGAATGTGTTGGTTTAATAATTTTTTGACAGACTGTATTCTCCAGATTTTCCCCATTTCTCTAAATACGCCCACCAATTCCCATACTGACTGAAATTATAACCTTTAAGGGACTCTAAACGAAACAGACCATTTAATGATGGGATGTGTCTTATATTGCTTCTTGGTGGTCTTAATGTAATACTTGAAACTGATTGTTTCTATTTGTGTCCAGTACTTAGAAAGCAGGCTAGAGTATAGACACGTATCAGTTTACATCGTTCGATGTGACGTGATTACGACCGGTACTGTAAGGACGTAATAACAAACTTGATAGTAACCATGTTTGCAACTTCACATTCATCTTCTATAATGTCTGAAAGATATATTGTCTGTTTGGAATTATAAGGACGTTATAGCCGTGTGTTAAGGTCGATATAAAACCCTTATGGCTCCAAGGAGACAATGTCTGCTGAGAGCTACATCAAATGCCCAAATTCACAAAAGAGGTTTAAATTTAACCCATGGTTTAAGTCTTTAATATTAGACGTGAGCAGGGCAAGGTGTACACGCTCAATTTGGGCTAATTTTAAACCATTAGTTATTTAAATGAGAGTTTAACCATGGGTTAGATTTAAACTTCCTTTGTGAATTTGGGCCAATGCCTTTCCAAGTTATATATCATCATCAGTAAGATTTATAGTCTGTTGAGAGCCAGAAGGGCATTAATCCATTCTTTTATTTTTTACATTTTTTGTCTTCCAGCAGACAATATGTACTTGCAACAGTGAAAACAGTGAAGTGCATTTTGCATTTTGGCAAAGAAATAAATAAATTCTTAAATCGGCATGTATTTGCTCCTTCATAAAAAAATGAGGAGGAGAAAGAGAGAGAGAGAGAGAGAGAGAGAGAGAGAGAGAGAAAGAAGGAAAAAGAGAGAGTGAGCGAGAGAGAAGAGAGAGGGAGAGAGAGGGAGGGGTAAAGGGAGAGGGGGGGGGGGGGGGAGGGAGAGGGAGGAAGGGTAAATTGAGAAAAAATGAAAAGGGATGATATTGAGAAAAAGAGAGGGTGTGTGAGTAGGAAGGGGTTTTCAAGTCAAAGGAAATTGGAAAATCATTGAAATGAATATGGCCACTCTGTGCATGAAATAACTACAGTAAGATTTGACAGTTATAATGAAGATGTCAAAACCTAACGAAAGAAAATGAAGAACAGTGAAGAAAATGAAATATGAATGACTATATCTTCTTTAGCCTGGGACAGGAAGCTAAGATTTCCGGCTGGATATTTCACAGGAAATCTATGGCTTATTGTTTTACCGTGACTCTCAATTATCTACAAATATCTTCCCAGGATATCAACTACATTGCAAAGTGCATGTCTTCATTTTGTCTTTTCCCATAATTCTGTAAGATTAGTACTAGCAAATTACTCATGATGTCTAATCAAGTCTAATCATTTGAGAAGTCGTCCCGTCATCTAATGAAACAGGTTAAGGAAATACATGACCTGATGACCTCATAACTTTAATGAAAAATTCAGCGAAAAAAGATTATATTTTATTTTACTGATTGTGATTTAACTACTATTTTCATACATGAATACTGTACAGAACTTTGTTGTACAGTTTGCTACAATAATTCATTAATTTTATTCAACATTTCATTCAGTTCTGAAAATATGTATGCCACTCTCCACCCAGGTGTAAATGGGTACCTGATATGCTTGAGCGCTAGTTACTTTGGCAGCTCGTCTACGACCAGGGTAATATGTGTAAAGCGCCATGAGCGTCAGAACCTGACGGATACTGGCGCTATATAAGTAACCATATTATTTTTTAATTTTTTTAAAGCAGAAACTTATTTCAAAACAAAACCTTAGCTCCAGGATTAGCAGAACCTTCATGCATTTCCAACCTAAAATGTGTGACATTTTTATTGAATGATGTGACTACTATTTGACAACTTTCGACATTTTTCATGAAAAACTGGAGCCAATGTCTAACCATTAAAATACTTTTTATTGTCATGTTTACTCCATCAAGATATGTTTGTGATCATGTTACTCATACTCTTGGAAATACATTCCATATGTCATACTTTAACAATAGGAAGTGAGTTCAAAAGAATGTGTTACATGGATACTGTACAATGTGATTGTCATGTCGTGGGCAGTTGGTTGCTTTTGTCTTTTGGGGTCGCCTTATTGTGGGTCACTTGTCTAGAGATAATTTAATTCTTCTCTTTGTGAGAGTATTACTGTTTCCCACTTTTTAAATCGGTAGGTTGTGATTTTATTTGTTATATTGTATGTATTTCCCCTGTGTTTCGTTTAGATGTATCTCTGGCCTCAAGTTCAGCAGGTTAGACTGTCATTTTGTTTTGAAATGACTACAATTTGGGGAAGGGATGTGTCCAAATAGTCAATAATAGTCATAGTAAAGGAAATTTATCATATTTAGATGTCTAGCTTTATCTTCACTATGAGACTGTGAACAAAACAAATATCTAACAATTTAGTTTCATTAATCTATTCTTTCATTTTATTGTGTTGAGATTATATTTCTTGTAACAGATAAAGTTTTTGTTACTATCCTTGTTGTTGTTTTTATTATTATTATTGTTATTATCAACATCATTATCCTCCTCCTCCTTCCCCTCCTTCCCCTCCTCCTCCTTTACCATATCATTATCATCCCCATCATCCCCATCATCCTGATCATCCTGATCATCATCATCCTCCTCATCATCATCATCCTCCTCATCGTCATCGTCATCATCATCGTCATCGTCATCATCATCCTCCTCATCATCATCATCCTCCTCATCGTCATCGTCATCATCATCGTCATCATCATCATCATCATCCTCATCCCCATCATCCCCATCATTCTGATCATCATCATCATCATCCTCTTCATCGTCATCCTCCTCATCACCCTTATAATCCTCATCCTCATCCTCCTCATCACCCTTATCATCCTCATCCTCATCATCCTTATCAACCTCATCATCCTTATCATCCTTATCATCCTCATCCTCATCATCCTCATCATCCTTATCATCCTCATCCTCCTCATCATCCTTATCATCCTCATCCTCATCCTCATCATCCTCATCATCCTTATCAACCTCATCATCCTCATCATCCTTGTCATCCTCATCCTCATCCTCCTCATCATCCTTATCATCCTCATCCTCATCCTCCTCATCATCCTTATCATCCTCATCCTCATCTTCCTCATCATCATTATTTTTTTTCATATTTTCTGTATTAAAAACCTTTCCTTACCTCTTTATGAGCTTTCCTGGGCAAAAATTCCCCACCACTTTTTATATTTTACTAGCTATTTGCTCAACTACATGCATCAATTCCTCATACTTATAAAAGGGCTGGGAATAATAGAATCGACCACACTTGCTCTTTATTGATTCTGAGTATTTTGTTGCATCCCTCTGAAAGAATTTTAATTTGTTGGTCATACTTGGACATTCAGGACAGCTCGTTTGGCATGACATTTCGGTTGGTCACGCTTAATCACATTTCTTCAAGTTCACATAATGGGAATGTCAATTTCAGTTGTCAATTCAATAGAACAGGAAGCGTTTTGGTTTCTTTAGACAGTGTATTTTAAGATATGAACCAAATTCAAAGCTAGCTGCCTTAAAAGGCTTGATTACATTTGAGAACTGCTGTAACTCAGTAAGTGCTACAAGTTTCTTGGAGTTGTTGTTGAAAACTTAACAGTTTCTTATATATTGTTTTTTTCATTTTGAACAGTGCTGTAAAGACTATTGCACAGTTTCCTTCAAATATCATAAGAGGATTATTGTTTAGAAATTACATTTATTGTTCTTTAAACTCCTTCGTTAATTTTGAACTAGGCCTACTTTTTAAGGATAATAGAACTCTCAAACTGATTTTGTTTTCTGCCTTTATGTTCTACTGAAAAGTAATTATCTTGAAATGATATTAGAAAGTAATTTCCTCTCTCAAAGTTTGACATTTCTCCCACGTGATTGTCGGCTTATTTCATTTTTCGTCCCAAGAGAGAGAGGGTAGGTTCAAATGAAAAGATGCAGGCGTCGGTCGGGAACCAAAGATACGTGTTTTCACTTGGAATGCCATTCCAATATGTCATGTCTGCGGGGTTGCGCATTTCGTTGTATTAATTGATCCGCCACATGGGCTAAAAATACCCCGTACCTGGAAACAACATGGAATAGTTGCCAATTGCTGGTGTGCAACAGTAGGTGAAAAGCGCAGACGCAACGAAAATGATGACAAAGAACTCGTCTTTAATAGTAGATGGATAAAGCAGTCTCTTTGTTTCTTCATGGTAGTAAATACCGTGAAGTGCATTGTGCATTTCTACACAAAATGTACATGTAGTATTTCATAAATAAAGCCAGAAGAGTGCAAGTACGTGATCAATTCGACACCCTCCTGACTCTCGGGTGATTAAAAAAAACTTACATTTTACTGAATTGAAGAGGATTCGTTCAAATCAATATCTTCAGAATATTTCTCTTTCCTACTTTGATATTTTGTATCACCGTCTATGTCAATGCCTGTGTGTCTAAAATTAATAGTTGATTCTGACATTATGCAAATTACCCAACTAAACAAAAGCTTTTTTGATGTTCTTGGCTATCATTTCAGTTGTCATGGTAAACAGATAATCCAGAAAAAAATGAACTCCAGAAGAAACTAGTAAGAAACAATTTCAGTATTAAGATACATTTCAAATACATGCTACAACTATCAAACTACATTGTCTGAGCAATGAAGATGAAGAAACTAGTTGTCCTTTTTACCCCAATAAAACATTATCATCCATTACCCCCCTCCCCCCCCCCACCCTCGTATTTTCAACCATACAGGGTGTAGTATCAATTACACAGATACTAGTATTGATTTAAACTCGACTCTCTAGGAGTACAAACACTGCTTTCTCCATACTTGTACAACCTAAATCTCTTGGCAACATGTATTTTCATGCATTCATTTATCTGCAACTCAAACCAACATCAAACAGCTTGAAGTATCCCGGTTGCCGAGGTATTAGAGACCCCTATATAAAGACCCTGTTCAGACATATATTTTTTTATTGAACACAATCTACATTCCCAATAGACTGCTCTTATTAATAAAAGGTCATCTACAATTTACAAGCTTAGCTATTTTACTACATATATATTTGTCTAATTTCATATAAAATACCATTCTTGTATTTATTATTTGGAATGTATTATTACTTTCATGGTCTGATATTACTGTATGTATTCTCACACCTATTGAAAGAACCATTGTTTTTCTTATTGTTTATGATTTATGTAATGAATGTGAATGTGAAATTTGAAATAAACTAAACTGAAACTGAAAACTTAAATGACAAAGTATACCACTCAAAATCTCCTTGGCAAAGTAAGTGAGATGATAAGCTTGTTTTACATTCCTGTATCTTATTACATATAATATAGTATTAATGACTGCTTTGAGAGAAATAGTTGTTTTATTACGCTCAAGGGAAGGTTAGAATTTTGCTATTACCCGAGGCGTGCCGAGGGGAATAGCCCAATTGTAACCTTCCCGAGAGCGTATAAAAACAACTATTTCTCGAATATTAAAGCAGTCATTAATACTTTTATATGCCAAAAAAAATAGACTAAAAAATAAAAAATAAAAAATACTTTTTTTTTTTGTCGAAGATGAGATTCGAACTCTTGCGTACAAAAGGTGATGTATCTAAAGTCAGCGCCTCAGACCTCTCGGCCATCGCGCGATGTTAACATGCTTGGCAGTTTTGTACAATATATACATTAGATGGATTGAAACCGGCTTCGCGTGTGATGAATGCTTCGCAAAAGCTCCATATACGGACTCTTCTTTAACTTTTGCAATGCATATTGGCACGAACTTAGATCAAGATCTATCGGCAGATGTTGTTTTTTTGTTTTTGGAAGTTTATTTTCGTCTTCATGTCAACAATGCAAGATAAAATTGTCGGTAAGATCGATCGAGATTCAATTGTATTGAAATTACCGACCAATCCTTCGCACACATAAGGTATCCTCCATCGCTCAAACCATTTTTTAACATGTAAACCTATGGGGTAACCATGGAGGCTGACCAACTATTTTTAATAACCATGGTTATTAAAAATATTGAAATGTTTTAAGCATGGTTACCGAGAATTTTACAGGAACAGTTGAAGTTTATGAATGCAATTCGACCAATCAGATGGCTGGATTTCTTAAGTGAGGTATATAAAGAGCAATGAGCAACAAGAAATGTATTCCAAGTGGATTCCAAGTATTGTAGTTCATTTATTAATAAAAGGTTAATGGACTAAATCCTCACCAGGTCCCCAGGAAAGAAACGTCCCTAAATGTGAGTGAATATGTTCTATGGTCTATTCAGATAGTGTAGGGATTTGAGTGTGAATCAATTGTCAAAGGAGTCTGTATTGTAATTATAATAATAATAATTTGTTTGTTCAATGTATGCACATTCTCCACTCCCTGGGAGCATTACAGCCATGCATCATTTTTACAAGCGCGCACTCGCCCTTCTGATCTTACCACATTGACTTTCGCATCCTAGCGGGTTCCCATTTAACACCTGTGTGGAGAGTGGCAAATGTTGATCAATGTCTTGCCAAAGGACATTGTTGCCGCGATGGGACTTGAACCTCGGACCTAGTGATCCACAGTCCGTTGACAAATCCACTTGACCATGACACCTCTACAACTGGTGTATCACCCCATGTCTAAATGGGTCTTTAGAATAGGGTAAACCCCAGACTATCCTGTTTCCATACACCATCTTGAGATATTGGAGTAGCCAAACAAGGAGTTAAAGTGATTGGTGTTCTATTACCCATGGCTTAAATATGATG
>JAVYIG010007183.1:30868-106055 GCA_035222895.1 Strongylocentrotus droebachiensis | reverse complement strand
ATTGTTTTTTTTCTTTTTAGCAAAAATAACAGACTGAAGACAATTCCAATTTGCTTAAGTTTGAAGGGATAAACCATAACAAAAATGATGTATTGCCAACTGTGTTATGTTTGTTAAACAAGTATAGCATATTTTCCCATCTCACGATCTTTGACTAAACATGCATTTCTGATTGCATATCTCACATATTATACACAATTTCTGACACAAGCATTATATGATTATAATTAAAGAAGGTCACGTCGGTAAACATCTTACATTTCACATGTTAATTTAGCACATTTTGATATAACAGGAGGGTTGCAATATAATTATTAGCATCCAACTAATTATCATTTTTGTGAATAATTTCATCAGCTTCCCTCTAAAAAAAAGTGGTTCCTTAGCGACTGGCTGGAATACTCCCTAGGAAGTGGAAATTGTGCCCTTTGCGTGCAGGAATGATTGCAGTGTGTATCCGTTGACAAGGGTAATAATAGCGCTTAGAGGCTTTGTTGCAATTTGCGCTATTTAAATAGCCACTATTATTATTATTATTATTATCTACTCCAATCACCTTTGGCTATTCTGATTGCCTATGATGAAGTTTATCCAATCAACTGCTAGCAGATGTGCCATCATCAGAGGACCTCAATCTCGGGACTCCCCTTTTCTGACTGCATGTCATCTAATCTGTGACATCTACATCCTTGGCATCTTCTTCTACAAGAAATTTATGCAGATTTGAAGCTATCTCACAAGCTCCACACCGTGTCTGTCCTTCATGTGACAAAAAACATGTACACTCTTTGGAAGCAAGGTTATGCATGGTGAAATTGTAATTTCTTATAAAACAGTTCGCTTCTCTTAGATTGAGGGAAGTAGATAACCTGTTGCAAGTCAAATACAGCTGCACAGAATTCTCTGTTCTCTTGTGCCTTTACTTTGGCTTCTTCTTTCCTTTTTCGTACTTCCACCTTCTCCCTTATGTGCTGATCATACCTTTCTTGTAGGGGCTCTTTCTTAGATACAGATGCTTTCTCATAAGAGTCGCAGATACCACAAAGGTCTTTCTTTGGGCGATTAAGCTTTTCAAGCATTGATCGGTAGAAGGGGATAGATGCTCCATTTGGATTATAGGTGCACTATATAGGTGCATTCAAATCTGATGACAAGTATTGGCACGATGATGAAGAGCGGCAGTAGTGAGATTCTACCATGGAGAAACAAGCAATGTGATCAATCCCTTCTTGTCTGAGCACTTCATCACAATCTTTATTGACTCCCTGTCTGCCACCTCTTTTTTCCGGCTCAATCACCCCACAAGATCGAATCTTTTTAATGACAGTGCGTATCTGGCGTGTTGTTATCCCTATTGTGTAAATGAACAGTGCCCTGCAAACTTTACATTTTTGCTGTGAAGCACGACCTGGCAGATAGTAAGAATTATTCTTGCCATTCGTTTTCAGATCTAAGTGCCGCACTATTCATTCCCTCTGTTTTTCGAGGTCAGCAAGATCATAGAAGGCATGTCTCACATGTTCACGTTCCTCCAATGTCAGCTCTAAGCACTTGAGGTTTCTTTGGGTACAGTTATGGTACAGTTTGAAACAAGTGGATAATCCCTCCTAGCAGCCATCTTCTTGTTTGTTTTTTCTGTCATGTACTCTTCTTCACTATTTCTACGAATCTTAACACTTAAGTTTCTACTCTTGGAAAGTTGTTTAGGTTTTTCGGTGAGAGGCAATGAAGTGTCACCATCTATACGGTAGTCCTCAGGTTGTGAATGATCAAATAGATCTTGGCCAAACATGTCTGGTACATCATGAACATCTTGAACGTCCATTGCACTCTCATTGGTTGCACATAGACCTGCAATACCACGCGAGTCTACCTGAGCTCTACCTTCAATGATAGAGGATGTACATGTAGTACCGCAGGTCTACCTTCAATGAGAGATAATAATAAAAATAAAAATAATATTCAGCTTTTATATAGCGCTTAATACATCTCGGACATCTCTAAGCGCTTTACAGATATATTATTACCCGGTCATTGGATTCAGTGCTTGCCCGCACACACTGTGTGCACAATCTCCACTCCCTGGGGACGCCTTCCAGCCAGGCGTTACTTGACGCTCAAAAATGGTGTTTGCATACCTCCTGTAGAGCTGCATAAAATAAACTTACATCAATACTGTTAGAACAAAATGCAACATTGTGGTTCAAGCAGTTCTCACTCTGTGAACAGTGAGTGAAGCATAGGAGGCAATTACATATGTGACATGCAGCCCATACCCCCCCTGTGCAGAAAAAACTGTCACATTGATGCCAAACTGATGTCATGGATGTGTTGGGCTGCTGTGCCATTGTCTTGTTCATGGATGTGTTGGGCTGCTCTGCCGTTGTCTCGTTCATGGACGTGTTGGGCTGCTCTGCCATTGTCTCGTTCATGGATGTGTTGGGCTGCTCTGCCATTGTCTCGTTCATGGATGTATTGGGCTGCTCTGCCGTTGTCTTTCTCATGCTTGTGTGGCGTTCTGAAAATAGAGAAATAAAGTTTGTGTTTAATTTGCAAGTAATTGATTAATTGACTAAGCTGGTTTTGAAATGAAGTTAAAAATTATATGTATCGAACTAGAATAAGAAAAAAAACCTGGCATATGGTAAGTGTGTTTGGGTCTTGAGTGACTTTCTTTTGATAATGATTGCCTCAATTCTTTTTGATGGGCCTTTTAGCAATGTGTTTTTTAAAATAATTTTTTTTAAATAAGAGATGAAAATTAATAGCAACGTAACATTTTGCACATGTAATATTGATTTTCAGCAATTAAGTTTGCATATGTTTAACTCCCCTGCAAAATTATTGTATTATATGGAGTCCTGTTTTTCTTTATTTGCACTGCAAAATTTTTCATATACATTCATAATTTAGAGTAAAGTGGTTCAGACAACCATAAAATGCTACAAAAAAAAAAAAAATTATTCAAATGCACAATATACATGTTTCCAACTACTCCTGCCTACAGGCCGGAAGACCATTGAAAGATAAAAGATACCAAAAGGTTGAAGGCAAACAAATTATAATAACAAAAATTACAAGCAAGATCCACATATCCCTTCATTATATTTATAAGGCAGTATGATGAAATAAGTATGATAATACTCTACATACTTGGACGATGGTGGCCACTGGCCAGTGGTACATCACTCTCCGATTCTGTGGTGTCTTCTTGATCTTCAGAGTTATTAACGCCAAGAGCTGTGGCTTCCCATGGTAAACCTTCCCACATCATAGTTGCTGTAGAGCACTTTAGTAGAGGAGATTCGTACTGCAAATCTCCTGCAGATACGCCATTTGTTGCTCCATCATCCCAACGCACTAACACATCTGCAGTTGTTGGATGTAGTCTGCAGAAAGCTAACAAAAGAAATATATTATACAAAAACTATTCAACAAAATGTTGACCCAATATTAAGAGAGCCTTTGTGAGTGATACTAAAGATCAAATCAAGAAGTCATTACTTTTAGACCCACCTATGTTTACTTTATTAGTATTAATATTTAAAAGTGATTAAAGATAATGCATGAGTGTTGGTCCTCTCCTAATTTTGTTTGTCAGATTTTTTGGGTGGTTTTGAATACATGCAAAGGGACACTTACTAAGGACTTCTAAATGATAATCAATCCTCTCCAAGTGCTTGTATACTTGAGAAAATTTGATTTTCAAATATTGTGTCTTTCACGTAGATCCAGGACTATAAGTATCATTCGTGCACTGAGATACCGCACTGTTAGAATTGCCACTGAACAACACAAACATGATACGGCCAATCACGTAGGTTCAAACCAGCAGACATTAAACAGTAATTTGTGTGCACCTACCAGGCTAGTAGCCACATGAACGCAGTGTGTTTTTATTTTGCTTTCAAATACTATGGTGTATTGTTGATGAAGAGTTTGGCCTTTATTTTTTATTTGACAAATATTCTGATTGAATCATGCAAATATATAATTATTTCATTTCATAATTCAACAATTCAACAATTAGGCTGTACTGCATGTTTTGCGTAACCTTGGAAAGTTCGACTAGTGCTCTTTTATTTATACATCTCAGCTTAATATGAACAAAGGAAATCTCCTTTTTGCCTTTGGATGCTTCAACAACATATAGTCTCACATTTTGAGAATTTATGCAGCATCAATTTACAGATTAAAGTTACTTGTTCTTGTTAGTAGCAAGTAAAATAGATATAAAACCCATTAAAGGAAATTAAACAATATTAGTCCTCAACCAAACCCTCAACCCACGCCCCATGTTATTCTGTTTACAAGTTTTTCATTTACTACGCCCTACTGCTAGTTTGTTCTTATAATATACTTTAACATTAAAATACTGGAAATAACAGTTCTCAAGAGCTTAGCATTATAGCTTCCGGGGGCTCTGCCCCCTGGACCACACCAAGGGCCCTAAGGCAGGCCCTGGATGCTCATCTGGTCGTAATATTAATGCCTAAAACCCCTGAGCTTCTGGGGGCTCTGCCCCCTGGACCCCATTTCAATAAGTGACCTGCATGCAAGTGTCACAAATAATGTATCAAAATATGCTCATTGGACCGTAATTAAATGCCTAAAATCCCCCCAACTTCCGGGGGCTCTGCCCCCTGGACCCCGCCATGTGCATAAGGCAGGCCCCTTGATGCTCATCTTACCGTAATCGAATGCCTAAAGCCCCTAAGCTTCATGGGGCTCCACGCCTTGACCCTCCCTGGGGCTTTGCCCCTGGACCCTACGCCAATTTAGGATCCACTTGCTTCACTCTACCTGATCTTAAATACTTCAGCCCACTCCCCCACTTGAAAACTTTTGCGGGGCGCATGTAACATGTAAGAGTGATGCAGAATTTTTTTCTGACCCACCCCCCCTGTTTTTGCTCATTACGCCACTGCTCCCTCTTCCGGCGCATTTCGTCCCCCCCCCCCCTCCCGGTTATGAATTGAAATTGCCGCCCCTGCTGTATACTATACCGAGGTCTGAGCTGACCAGGCCATTAAAAATTAAAAATAGGGTCTAGAATCTAGACCTAGACATCCTTCTAAGTTCTAGACTGATCTGTATTACTAGACGCTAGACTAGATCTAGATCTAAATACTAAAATAACTTAATAAATGTTCAGAATGAAAATGGTTTCGAACATGATACAGAATTATGCCAAGGCAAAGACAAAATATTAGCACTTATATGAAGAAAAAAACAAGATTAATTGACTTTCAAGTCTAACAGTAACATGTTTACATCTAACTTAGAAAGTTACACAACAACAAAAACCCTACACAAAAACGTATAGGTCGGGCAATAATCTGGAGAAGCAATAAACTTGCTTCCAAATGTCACTCTTTGGAGCTGAATATTGTGCATAAATGAGATTAAAACAACGTAAACATCTTACCAACTCTAGCCATTGTCGTTCCGATCTAAATCGACAAACTTTGTTGGTGAATAACCGTGATTAGCGACAAGTTTAGAGTCCGTGATGACTGGATCAGTACAGTGTGCCACTTCGTGGATTTTTCGCTCTGCCAGAATCGCAGAGCGTACACCGACACGCGCACTTGTGCCAGTTCGTGGATTCTTAGAATCGGATTTTCCGGGCTTGTGTCGCTAGGGTAATCTTAATTATTTTACTAATTAAGCATAATTACATTCCAAAACTTTGGGAAAAGAAAAACAATGGTTCATAGATGCTCAAAACGGAAAAAACCTAAAAACTGACTTTGACGCGATTTTGGGGGGTTGTGCCACTTCGTGGATTCCACGACGACATGATAAACTGATCCTCTGAAGAGACGTTAGCAATACTAATCTGTAAGCTAGTGATATTGCTCCACCATCTTGGTCGAATATAAGTTCCGCCAGAGAAGAAGATAAGAGAGTCGTTGTTGATATCAGAAGGCGTAAAATTCAAATAGTGTCCGATAAACATTTCTTCGGGACAATAATTTGAAATATTTCCACGTCTTTCGTCGAGATAGCAAGATTGACTAGCTGAAAGTCCGACCGTTGAGCATTGGTGAGGTCCAGGAGTTTGCATTAGTCGTAGGATGTCCTTCTGAATTGTATCCAGAGAAGGGTTTATGGCTTCGTTTAACAAGGTAAATGTCACGGTCTCATTATCAACAGAAGATGGGGATCTTTTTAGACAGGGTGGCGACTGCCTTGAACAAAGCACACTGTCTAGACACTCTTCTGCTCCGTTAATTTGGGTGATCTGAAGATGTCTGAAGAAGCAAACGGGCCAGTCGGAAGTTATCAGTGCGCATGTGCCGTTTTCATTCTGTTCAAATCCATTTGGTGCAATTACGTCTTTCGGTACTGTCGTGGGCATGGGGGGCTCGTTGATTCCCAGAAAAATATCCGCGACACCAGGTTGTCCAGTGTGTCCTGTTTCACACGACAATTCCGGCAGTCCTGTCGGACTCCCTGGACCGCCTGGAATGCCTGGAACAGGCAATCCAGGCGGTCCAGGTGGTCCAGCTGGTCCTGGGGGTCCTGCTGGTTCAGATCTACAATGCCGTTCTGTATGATCCGGTCCACCTCTCCTATCCGGTCCGAGAACATGCAGCGCGACCGGGCTAGGATAAAGACACCTGGCCAAAGGACCCCCATTGCAATAAGTACACACCGGATGCTTATTTACAATACCTCCACTAATGAATGGTTTGTAGTAATATCGGCATTCATGGGCTATCTCAGTACTCGTCCCGTTCGGACAGCTTTCCACCATTTTTACAAGGCAGAGTCGAGGTGATGGGACAGTTTGGAAATTAGAAATATACCGATCGGATCCATTGTTATTCACAGAAAAGTTAAATGGTGGTATGGGTATTTGCGTTGTGCATTCCAGTGCATGAGTATCGCTCCATGAGCACATGTCTGATGGGCTGATGGTGATCAATGAGCTTCTGTCAAACCCATGGCAAGTAGCGCAGTCTAGGTTCTTAAAGTACAAGCCTCCGTGTGCGTAGAGAACGTCATCAGTCCCGTTCCCAGGAACATCCTCACAAATTCGTCTGACGCCCTCATCTAAGACCCACTCCGAGGGGCACCTTGAAATCATCCGGTAACCATGCTTAAGTTGTGGGTAGACTTGCGGGAGGAAGGAATCCACCACGCACTCCCACATATCAAGGTCAATTGGTTTTCCAGCAGTCTCGTTTGCTCGAGTCCCATTGAAGATTGACAGAGGAAAGCCTGCACTGTAAAAAAATAATAGTCGAAATAACTCAATAAAATTGAGGAAAAGAATTGCCTTATTTTTATTAAGTAAATATTACCTACGGCATCTTAAGTAGAATTTACTTATTTTGCTGAATAAATTTTTACTCAGTTAAATCGAGTTACATTAACGTAAATAATTTAAGTATTGTAATAATTTTAGATAATTAAAAAAAAAGCTATGATAGGATTACATATTGCACGATTTGGTACCCATCTAATCTAACAAGTAACATCCACTAATCATTCACTACTTCTATTTAAGATTTAACCGTATATATATATCTACCACCATCACAAACTATTACATACGCTTCAATTCGACACATATTGAAAGGCTCCAAATTTTATATATACTTGATCGTAGCATCTTAAAAGGAAAATTGGTTGACAATTTCCTGAAATATCAAGTTTTTATTTGTTTTGAACTGGGTAACATTTAAAATTGTCTTGTCTTTGCTTAGCCATGTTAAATGAATTAGTAAATGTTTTAAAGTCCTTAAATTTTCATTCAACCACAAAAAAGAATTGTTTTATTTAAAAAAGAGTTTAATTTGGTCTTAATGAATATTCATAAATTATGTAAATATTTCTATTACGCACTGCATCGGTCCTTACTTTAAAAAGATAAGAATAATCAACATAAATTGTTTGAGTAATACGTATAATTTCTGATTTTGAGTTAAAATTACTAAATTAATACAAGCTGAAATTACTTAAAGTTCTGATGTATTTGATTTTACTTAAATATTCCACGTATGTTCTACTAAATTGAAAGTTTGAGTTAGCAAGACTTAAATTTAGTGCGTAAGTGGGAAAACTAATGTTTTGAAGTAAATTCTACATGGAAAAAATACGTAAAAATTACCAATGAACAAATTCTTTTTTACAGTGTGGACAGCAATCACCGAACAAGTGACACATATCGTCGCATTTGCATACAAGCGTTCCCTCCACACCAAAGCAAGACTCCCTGAAGCATTCGTCCATACGGTAATCATCAGTATTTTCTGTGAAGAAAAAAAAGTAATGTTAAAGTAACTAGTGCCATCGCTGGACTATATGACAGGCCCATTATTTACACTTATAAAACTAATCAATCAGGATTTTCTGAGTATAAGAATTTCTTTAATCAATGGTCATGCCGGGTTTATTGGGGAACCTGTGCGCCAACAACATGTTAAATCATAGATTTAAACCCATATCTTTTGTCGCTATGACATGAAACGATAATTCCCGTATAATTTTCTATTTACCTAGAATTCTACGGGGTGATCCGATATTTGCCTCGGACTTTCTTTCGTCAAAGGTATCGGTTTATGTTTAGAGTTGCTACTGGGTTTTATGTTAGGATCAGGGCAAGGATTAGGTACAACTATAGGCGTATTGTAGGGTCTAGGGTTGAAGTTAAGTCGCAGGAGTAAGTGTTGTAAAAGCGATAGATAGAGACATTCAAACCTAATTAATCATCGATACTCCATTGACAGGATGAATTTTAATAAACGCTCCCCTATTTTAACTTCACCCCCTGCATGTTGACGATGATGTATTACCTGAAACATTGCCAGGAGTCGAAGCGCTGATGTCCATCATAAATCCCTGTGCTGTGTCGATGGCATTGAAAGTAAAAATGTTTCGTTGATCGAAACTTATTTCTAGTGGATTTGCTGATATTTACTCTTTTTCTTGTTCATTGAAAGATACCATAGGTTTTTCGGTTTACGGCCGTTTATAGGTGGCTAATTTTAGCTTCGAAACATGTCAGAAAACCCGAGGCACAAGTTTCGACCGAAGGCTTGAAATTTCAACCGTATGTGCAGATTTCGTCAAGCTAGAAGTTTGGCCGACTCTCATTATGTTTAAGAAAGTTTATAGTTCCTGCCCAAGAAGTAAGTTTGCTTTAATATTAGGTTTAATGACTTTATGAACAAATTACTAAAATGAAAATGTGTAACGAAAAACGAGTTCTCGTGGTTTATGTTCATTTGCATTTACATAGGTTTTGAGCATGATACCAAAACTGAAGTTAGCACATCAATTTTTTGCATTGTTTACATCAATGAGTGTTTTTGTCAGGGGCTTATGTTGATGACAACTTATAAATCTGTACCACAATTATTAATGGAGAAATCAAAAAGGCATGAGGGATTTATATGTTAACTGAGTGTCTGAAATGAATCAAACTGGGCTAGGTTATTTTAACTTGGTAGAGAAAAGTTATGCAAGAGTTGTGATGTGCATAATAACATTGCAAGTTGAATTTTGCTCAAGTTGAAGTTGATATACATGGCTTGAGATTTATTTTCCAATACAAAAGGATTACTGGAGTAGTTTACACTTTAATATTTGCAAGGTAATTATTGCAGATATTTCATGAAGATAATTATGATTTAGACTACATATGTATCTGATGACTAGTGGTCATGATGCAAGATAGGATACAACAGTTATTATTCAATAATGACACAGAGAGACATGTTTTGATGGTTCAGTCAAGTTTATTATTTATATAAGAAGTACAATTCAGAGCTTCATAGTCTAGACAAATATGTATTCAGTGTTAATCAAGGTACTGAAGGTACATGTCTAATTTCCGGTTCAATTTGTTTGTTCTTTTTATGCAGATTGAATTATATATATTCTTCAAGATCTCAAGAACTGCGTTGTTCGACGACATTTGACTCACATCGTTGGTCATTTGATTAAAGTACAAATCAACGCCATAATACAATTTCGTGCAGAGAGTCGTCTTTTTGTCCTCAGCAAACCATACTATTCAATTTCTGTTGGAGCTTCGCTGAATTACTACGATGGCGGAGGACAAGAAGTCACTGAAACTCAAGAGAAGGGGATCGAAGGCCAGGTTTACACGACACAGCAATGGTCTTCAGATGTTGCTCGACAACAATCGAGTAGAGCCAGAGGTTCAATCTGCATTTGACAAGGTTGAGCAAGCATTTGAAGCATTACAAGAAGCGCATGAAAATTTCGCTTTGACTCTTGATGATGATGCTGAGTTTGAGACAGAGGAGCAGTGGATGAATGATTGCCAGAAGGAATTCATGGAACTAAAGATAACGGTCACTGATTACTGTTCTCAAACAAGCCCAGACGTTGAGACACCAGCAGAACAAGAATCATCACAGTCTGAGATGCCGCCGGAGTCTACAAGTGCACCTCCACCTCCAGATCAGAGTCCAGACACTTCTCCAAGCATGGCAGCTGCCAGGTGTAGTTTTAAAGTGGAGAAGCCAAAGTTGCCCAAGTTTGCTGGAGATGTTCGGGACTATGAGATATTCAAGTCAGACTTCATTCACATGGTTGATTCGCAGTATGGAAAACGTGATGCCATGACAATCTTGAGAAGCTGTCTAGTGGGTCGTGCACATGACACTATCCAAGGGATAGGAAGTGACTATGACGCGGCATGGGAACTCTTGGACTCTATGTATGGCGACCCCAGAATCGTAGCAGATACTATCATCAATGACTTAACCAAATTCAGACCCTTGAAGGAAAACGAGGATAATAGATTTTGTGAATTGGTTAATCTTGTAAGAAGAAGCTACAACATCCTCAAGCTTGTGGGGAAGAAGAGCGATATGGACAACAGTCATATGCTAGCCACCATAGAAAGAAAGATGTGCCCTAATGACAGAAAGGATTGGTTTAGATACCAAGAAACAGAGAAGCAAACTGCAGGTCTTCAAACTTTGTTGACATGGTTAAACCTAGAAATGAAGGCTCGAATGAGATCTTCAGCGCCATTGAGATCTCAAAGCGAAGGCCGTTCAGCAAACGTCAACCAAATGTCAATGAAAGAGAAGAATAAACCAGCCTACAGTGATAGACGTCATGAAGAGCAGCCACCGGACCGATTTCAAAGACAAAATCGATGCTGGTATTGCAAGACGGATGAACACTGGATCGATCAGTGTAAGCGCCTGACATCTATGGGTGCCCCAGAGAGACTTAAGTTCTTCAAAGAAAACAGATGCTGCTTTAGCTGTTTGAAAAAAGCAGGGAAGAATCACTACATGGCAAACTGCAGAAGAAGGCAGAGGTGTCCAGAGCAAGGGTGCACTTACTACCATCATCCTTTGCTCCATATGGAAGTGGGTCACCAATCAGAGAATGAGAGCAGTAAAAACAACGTTAACGTTGCAACTACTGTCGGAGCTTCACTTCTGCCAATCCTAACCATAGACATTGCCAGTGATTTACAGACAAGAGCAAATGTTCTGCTAGATAGCGGCTCACAAGTTAGTTTGATCAAGAACTCACTAGCAGAGAAACTCCACTTGACTGGTACCAGAACTAGAATCACCATTAAAAAACTTGGTGAAGTTGAGGAAGAGTTGGAGACATTCAAATACAAGGTGCCGATTCGGGAAGCGAATACTTCCAAAAAACATCAGTTCATCGAAGTTGTAGGTGTACCTTCAATCACGGAGGAAGAAGCTGTAAGTGTGAAAGACCTTGCAGATCAGTTCGATATTCCCAACCTGAATCGAGATAGTGGACCTGTAGAAGTTCTGATAGGCGTTGACTATCCAAGATACATTGTAGGCGGAAAACTGAAGAAGAGAAAAAACTGTATCGCAAGAAAGACTCCGTTAGGATGGGTAATTTTCGGCGGCACAGACAAGAGAACCATTTGTGTGAATGTGCTACATGTCGCAGTCCAGAACCCCGATCTGACAGAATTTTGGCGACTGGAATCACAAGGGGTAGGTTGTCAGTGCCAAGAGACTACCAAGCTAACCAAGCAAGAACAGAAAGAGGAAGAAATCATCAGAGCTTCTTCGCAGAATATAGGAAAGAAATGGGAGATAGCCTATCCATGGCAACGGGATCCTCATGAACTCCCAGATAACAAAAGTCAAGCAGTGAAAATACTGGAGTCTACTGAGAAGAGACTTGCTAGAAATCCAGGGCATGCAGAGGCCTATAACAAGCAAATTCATGAACTGGAAGAAATGGGATTTGCCAAGAAACTAACAGCAGCAGATATCAAGAATTATGAAGGGCCAGTTCATTACATATCACACCATGCGATTGTAAGGCCAGAAAAGAAGAGCACCCCTATCAGAATAGTCTTCAATTCATCAGCATCATTCCAAGGTCATCGATTAAACGATTACTGGATGAAAGGCCCTGATCTCCTAAACAATCTGATTGGAGTACTTCTGAGATTCAGGGAAAACGAAGTGGCCTTGTGCGGGGATATATCTAAAATGTATCATAGAGTGTCAATCCCAGATAGAGACCAGCATGTTCACAGGTTCCTATGGAGGGACATGGATGAGCACAGAGAACCTGACATCTATATGATGAAAGTTGTCACTTTCGGTGACAAACCTGCACCTGCGATGGCCCAGACTGCCCTTAAGCTTACAGCAGAGCAAGGAGAGAGTACACATCCTCAGGCAGCTTCTGTTTTAACCAGGAATGTGTACATGGATGATATTTGCGACTCTGTAAGGACGGTAGATGAAGCCAGGAAACTCAGCGCCGAGATGGATGAAGTGTTGAATGAAGGTGGCTTCAAGGTCAAAGGGTGGATTTCTAATGAATCAGATGTCGGAGACCTCACCCAGGGAAAGATGAAACTGTTGGATGAGATAGCTGAAGAGAAGGTCCTTGGAGTAGTTTGGGACAGAGAAAATGACACCTTCTCTTACAAAGTAAAGCTGAAAGACAGTGTAATGAGATCAGCAACAGATGGAGAGAGTCAAGAAAAATTGACTAAGAGAAAGATCCTTGGTCAGATTGCCCACATATTTGACCCCATAGGATTTGCTGCACCAGTGATTGTTAGAGCAAAGATAGGTATGCAGAAATTGTGGCAGAGAGGCTACAACTGGGACGATCATCTTTCACCAGAAGAAGATGCTGAATGGAGGCTTCTGTTTGAGGAAATGAAAGGATTGAATGAAGTATCACTAGAAAGATGCCTTACTCCTCCTGATGCTCAAGGCAAGCCAGTGTTGTGCATTTTCTCTGATGCTTCCGAAAAGGCATATGGTGCTTGTGCATACCTGAGATGGCAAACCAGAGATGACAGGTATGAGACTCGCTTCATTGCATCAAAGTCAAAGGTAGCACCGTTAAAGGCATTGACAATACCTAGATTGGAATTACAAGCTGCCGTGTTAGCTGCCAGACTTTACAAGTCAATCACCGAAGAGATGAGACTAGAGGTCGAGAAAGTAGTGTTCTTCACTGACAGCATGATTACACTGCAGTGGATCAAGTCTTCAGCCAGGGTATATAAGCCTTTCGTATCAAGTAGAGTTGGGGAGATTCAGACTCTCACTGACCCCTCAAGTTGGAAACACATTCCTGGTGAAGATAATCCAGCAGACAAAGTTTCGAGAGGAATCGCAGTGAAGGAACTAATGGATGAATGGATGTGCGGTCCTAACTTTCTCCACCTCAATGAACCAGAGTGGCCAGTGGACAAAGCTATAATCGATCAGAAACTTGAGAATCTAGAAAGACGAAAGACTCAGACAGTCTTAGTCATCAACATGACAGTCACCCCCATCGAATGTGAACGCTTCTCAAAATGGCGAAAGTTGGTAAGAGTGACTGCCTACGTTTTCAGATATGTGCAGATTCTCAAGTCAAAGCTCATGAAAGCATCCATACCGGAAGATGATGTAACTCTAACTCCTGCAGAATTAGAGAAGGCTGAGCACTACTGGACGAAGGAAGCTCAGAAAGGTCTGAAGAGCAGATTTGAGAAAGGAGAATTCAAAACTCTCACTCCTTTCCTTGACAACAAAGGAATAATCAGAGTAGGGGGTAGAGTGGAGAACTTAGTGACATCCTACGAATCTAAACACCCAGCTCTGCTGCCAGCTAGCCATCATATAGCTCTTCTAATCACACGTCATGTTCATGAGAATGGACATCCGGGAGTTGAGACAACAACCGCCAAGACTAGACGTAAGTTTTGGATTCTTCAGGGACATCGTCTAGCTAAAACTGTTAAGCATCGATGTGTGAAGTGCAGGTCAGCAGAATGTAAGCGTGAAACACAGAAGATGGCTGATTTGCCCAGCAGTCGCCTAGCACCCCATACTCCACCGTTTTATTACACGTCCTGTGATTATTTCGGTCCATTTCAAGTTAAAGTTGGTCGTAACAAGAGGGCCAAACACTATGGTGTAATCTTCACATGCCTAAACACCCGTGCAGTTCATCTTGAAATCGCGACTGATTGTTCAACAATGGAATTTCTCCAAGTTTTAAGGAGATTCTTCGCAGTGAGGGGACAACCAGCTCAGATTCTTAGCGATAATGGAACCCAATTTGTAGGAGCTCAACGCGAACTTCGCGAGATGATATCGGGATGGAGTGAAGATGAGCTCAAAGATTTCTGTGCGGAAAAAAGGGTACAGTGGAAGTTCATTACCCCTGGTGCACCCCACCAAAATGGGTGCGCAGAATCGCTCGTGAAGAGTGCTAAAATTGCAATCAAGAAAGCAATCGGTGAGCAGGTGCTCACTCCATTTGAGTTGTTAACATGTTTTCTCGAAGTAGCTAATCTCATGAATGAGCGACCGATAGGACGGAAATGCAATGACCCAGATGATGCAAGTTATTTGAGTCCCAATGATATATTGTTAGGTAGGTCATCTAGAAATGTTCCTCAAGGTCCATTTAAGCAAACCAAGAATCCGCGTCATCGCGTAGAATTCATTCAGCAGATAGTAGATTCCTTTTGGAAGCGGTGGTCACAAAACGTCCTACCACTTTTAGTACCATGCAGAAAGTGGAACGCAGATCGTAGGAACGTTCGTGTAGGAGATGTTGTTATGACTGCAGATAGTAATGCAGTACGTGGAAAGTGGACTATAGCTAGGATCATTCAGGTTTATCCAGGACCTGATGGTAAAGTTCGGAATGTGAAGCTAAAAACTGTTTCCGGAGAGTATCGGAGACCGATTTCAAAACTAGCTGTAATTTACCCAGCAGAAGGTTATATTGACTAGATCGAACTGAACAATAGAGAATGAGTTCTCATTTGAACTGAGACTGTTGATATAATATATGTAATGATTCACATGCATGTAATCATATGATATACAGTGTATTTGTTTTGAGAAATTTCAAGCTTTCAGAAAGACTCCTCATCCGGTGGGGCGGGAGGATGTTTCGTTGATCGAAACTTATTTCTAGTGGATTTGCTGATATTTACTCTTTTTCTTGTTCATTGAAAGATACCATAGGTTTTTCGGTTTACGGCCGTTTATAGGTGGCTAATTTTAGCTTCGAAACATGTCAGAAAACCCGAGGCACAAGTTTCGACCGAAGGCTTGAAATTTCAACCGTATGTGCAGATTTCGTCAAGCTAGAAGTTTGGCCGACTCTCATTATGTTTAAGAAAGTTTATAGTTCCTGCCCAAGAAGTAAGTTTGCTTTAATATTAGGTTTAATGACTTTATGAACAAATTACTAAAATGAAAATGTGTAACGAAAAACGAGTTCTCGTGGTTTATGTTCATTTGCATTTACATAGGTTTTGAGCATGATACCAAAACTGAAGTTAGCACATCAATTTTTTGCATTGTTTACATCAATGAGTGTTTTTGTCAGGGGCTTATGTTGATGACAACTTATAAATCTGTACCACAATTATTAATGGAGAAATCAAAAAGGCATGAGGGATTTATATGTTAACTGAGTGTCTGAAATGAATCAAACTGGGCTAGGTTATTTTAACTTGGTAGAGAAAAGTTATGCAAGAGTTGTGATGTGCATAATAACATTGCAAGTTGAATTTTGCTCAAGTTGAAGTTGATATACATGGCTTGAGATTTATTTTCCAATACAAAAGGATTACTGGAGTAGTTTACACTTTAATATTTGCAAGGTAATTATTGCAGATATTTCATGAAGATAATTATGATTTAGACTACATATGTATCTGATGACTAGTGGTCATGATGCAAGATAGGATACAACAGTTATTATTCAATAATGACACAGAGAGACATGTTTTGATGGTTCAGTCAAGTTTATTATTTATATAAGAAGTACAATTCAGAGCTTCATAGTCTAGACAAATATGTATTCAGTGTTAATCAAGGTACTGAAGGTACATGTCTAATTTCCGGTTCAATTTGTTTGTTCTTTTTATGCAGATTGAATTATATATATTCTTCAAGATCTCAAGAACTGCGTTGTTCGACGACATTTGACTCACATCGTTGGTCATTTGATTAAAGTACAAATCAACGCCATAATACAATTTCGTGCAGAGAGTCGTCTTTTTGTCCTCAGCAAACCAAAAAACGAGCCACATCTCATTGTTGATGGAAACAACTTCATCGGGAAGAGAAGAACCCGACAACCGCACCAGATTTGAGGTAAGGTCACTCACGTTGAGACCTGAACCAATGCGCAGGAAGCCAAGGCCGGATTCAAGATAAAAGGTGTGAAACTTGGCCACAACCTGGGAGACCTGCGGTCCAGAAACGAGCCACTGAACACTTCCACGGTTTGGATACTTCCCTGGGTAGTTTGGTGATACGATGGTCAAAGATTCGCCATAACTGATGGTGACCACATTCCTATCGTTGCCAAGAACTGAATACAAGGATAGATACATGCACAGATGATCATTTAGTTTTAGAAATTACTATCCGTTCCAAGTGATATCGACTTGAATCATAATTGCAGCCCTCAATTTGTTTTACCTATTCATCTTTAACCCACGCATTCATCATTTTGATAGAGTTTACTCGCATAAATTCACGATTCTAAACTTGTTTTTGTCGGTTGGACACCATTTAGTGTTATTTTGGGGGTTTAAAGCTTTCTATTGATGTAATTATCTCAATATTTGGGATTGTCTTAGAATATCAACTTTAAAAGTTAGATTGTCCCTCAGCCTAGACTAGGTACTTGAATTGTGTAATTGTTGTGATCTAGTTCAAGGCTCTTGACCTAAGTGCTTTGTTGAACTAACTTTCTTCTCCACGATGATACTTGATATTTCTTTTATCGCTCGTTAGTAGTAAATAGATACTTTTATTTCAGCGATATGCTGGCATGGTTTTGCGTTGTAAGAACAATGTTAAAATCTATACTGTATGCAACTGTATTATACACGACCTTTAACATCGTTTAAGGGTATAATATTTTATAATGAGGAAGGGTTGAGTTTATATAGAAGCAGAACGTTCAAAGAATGAATGATTGATATTTCCATGATATACTAACTAGGGTTCTTTGTAAGGGTAGTAGGAGTAGCAATAATAATAATAGTAATAATAATAATAGTAACAATAATAATTATGATAATGATAATAATGATGATGATAATAATGATACAAATAATAATAATAAAATATAACAACGATACTACTTCCAGATTCTACGCAATCGTACATTTTCAATATTGTTGGAAGTCCATTTATTTATTTATTCTATTTTCTTATATAATTCCACTATGTAAAAACGATTTATATCCGTGTTTCCATATGAATATGTCACTGTACATTTGCTACTGTGTGCTATCTATTTGTGTATATTATTTTCTATTGTATATTGTTCATGTGCCTATGGTATAGGATATGGTAGTGGTGGTGGTAATAGAAAACTGAGTAGTGGCATTAGGAAGAATAGTAGAAGAAGGAACAGTTGTAGTGGTAGTAGGAGTGGGAAGAGAAATGATGGAACTAACTGATAAAAACAGTGATAAGTTAATAATAGGATACGGGACTGGTTAGGTAGACAATTATTTGTTTAATTTGATGAGACGGAGTCCATACAGCAGGCTATGACAAAATCATGCAGTCAATATTTTATGGAACAACTCGTTTTTGTGAAAAGAAATTTTCAAACGTGAAATTATCATCAAAAGTGAGCTCTAGATTTCTACATGTTTTGGTTGCATGACAAGAGTTCAGTATAAATTCAGTGTCAATTCTGGTTTACTTAATCCGTAGGGTGAAGTAATGTGAAGACGTTCAGTCTTGGTACTGTTGAGTTTCAAAACATTTACTTGAGACCACTCTTTGACAGACCGCACACAATTTGATATTTCTGTAGTAACTTCAACATCATCAGTTTTCTTAAAAATGCGACAGAATATGAGGCGATGAAAGGATGTAGCAGTATGCTCAAAAGAAAATACAAGATACTTACCAGACCGACTCGTACTGTAATTCGCTGAGACAATGAGAACAAATCCTGATATGTAAATATGAATAATGATTCTGAGTATAGCAAATTCCATGTTGATTATGTTTCGTGCGTCTCCCTATAGACACAGACTCGTTTTAAGCTTTCAACCAAAGCCGAAAGCGGAATTTCACATGTTGTCGGTCACGTGAACATGGCAGGAGACGCTAGGAATGTTATGGTAGGAAACAATGTAGGATGAGAGATATAGGGTGGAGGCGGGCTACTACTCAAGTATTACAAAGTTTTGGTAAATTTTGAAAATTGGCTGGATAGTGATTCTTTACAATATTGATATATTTGGATGCCCCTATGAATGTATTATAAGCACCAACAAATTTAACCTCTAAAATACTTCTGCTTTCGAGAAAAATTCAATATAAAAATTTACCGGTGCTCCCGGTAAATTTTGATAAATTTCAAATAGCGCCTACGGCCATACGATGGTAGTTGCGACCATGAAAATCTCAGAATATGCAGTTGTGGTATTTATATTCCAAACGGTAATAGCGAATCGGTCGATTTTAGTCAAATAAAATTGCATTATAGCTAAATTAATATATTGACCTTGAGAGGGCGCTATACAACATACAGAGTTTATTGTTTACAATTTCATCACTTTAGACTCGATTTCAACCGGGACAACGATCACTGAATATTGTAGGATCGCATATGCTTGCAATATGTTCATTTGAACCAAATTCATGCCCCCATACCAAAACTTTGTATAACCTTTAATGGCAGAATCATATTTTGCACGCAGTTATTTTTCTTTTGTAGGGTCATATTTTTGATTTTTTGTTTACATGGATGAACTGGAAAAGAGACTGCAAATACTCAAGATATATTTATAAATACTATTTATCTCATACTACTATTACTACTACTTCCGGTGGCTATGGTGAACAAAATGTAAGATCCAGATAGTATTACCTCATTATGTGACCATTATAGCGGGGCATAGTGCATATTAGGGGGAAAAGTTTTGGACAAACAGTAACGACAACAACAACACCATCATAATCATCATCTTCAACAACACTAACAGCATGACGAGCTTATTTTTCATGTACAAGATCAGTGGCGGCAATTTTCTTGTCATAACCGGAGGGGATGGAAGAGGGAAAAGAGCGACGGAACACGATAAGGGCATTTTAGCAGGGGGGGGGGGGGGGGACCACAGAACGACAAGAAATATGGCTTTGTGATAGAAAAACTTTAGTAATTTGAGCAATATCAACTGCACAGTCAAAACATAATCTAACATTTGTAAATGGAGATTTTAGCAAGATGTTTAAATCTATATTTTAGACAGAACCATGTGAGGTGATTATATTTCAAGGCTAATAAATTGATTCATATTGTATTGGTTGTTAAAACATTTATTTGCGATGGGGCAACAAGATCTTTTATTTTGGAATTGATGAAGCTAGATGGAATGCATTGAATATCATTGGCATGGAAAAAAGTACCTCTAAACATATTAATTGTACTTCTAGTTGTATTTCTTATTACAAAAAGATGACGTAGAGTCTAATTAAATGATTGGTTGAAAGCTCACACGAGACCATGCATTTATTTACCCTAACGCGAAATTTAGATAACTACCGGTCATTATCCTATGGTAATGACCGGTCATTGGCGATCATGTTTTGCGATTGTAACCATTGAGATTTATCGGTTTACTCTTACTCGCGAAAATCAGGGGCGGATTTAGGGGGGGGGGGGCACAGGGGGTACGTGCCCCCCCGGCCCCCCAAAAAAAATCACTACCCCCCCTCCCCCCCCAATGAGCGAATTTGCGGCCGGCGCGATTTTCAAATTTTCGAGAGCAAAAAAAAAAAAAAAAAAAAGTGCTCTTACCCCCCCCCCCCCACTTATTAAGCAGCTGGCCGAGTCGTTGCGATTTTTTAGGCACCCCCCCAAAACAAACAAAATTGTCCTCCCCCCCCCCCCCCCCGCTTATTCAGCGGCTGGCTGAGTCGCGGCGAGTTTTGGGGACCAAAACAAATATATATATGTCCTCTTCCACCCCCCCACCCCCCACCCCCCGCTTATTTAGCGGCTGGCTGATTCGTTGCGCAATTTTCGGCCCGATTTAAAAATGTAACCCCCCCCCCCTTGAAAAAATCCTGCGTACGCTACTGATTTCACCCTATGCCATTTTTTGCCCCCCCCCCCGGTAAGAATTAAATTCCTGGATCCGCCACTGAAATGGCTGCCGCGGAATTTAAAACGCCTACGTTTGAAATGCTTTCGACTGAAGAAATTTAAGAGTTATTGAATTGGACTGATTCTGCTAGTACCAAGAAGAGCATAAAGTTTGGCTTTGCGAAATTTGAAGCATATTTTGGCCTGAAACAAATTGAATTAGCTGAAATCACAACCGACATGCTGCGACTGGATGACGTTTTGTGCACTTTCTATTCATATCAATTTCATGAGACAGTTAAGCGTTCACCCGTGCGCACTGAAGAAAGAGATTTTCAGCGCCCGTTATAAGGCATGGGAAGGAATCAGAAAAATCGTACTTTGGCCGGGTTTGATAGGTTTAGTATTAGTTGTGGAGGCTGTCCGGAATAGATACCAACATCTATAAAATGCCTAATATTTCCTCTTTGTAATCATGTAACTTTTAATAAATTTCGAAAATAGATAATTCCGTCATTTTTAAGATTTCAAAACACTTATGGGTAGAATTTGGAAGAGATTTAAGCGTAATTTGAAGAAATGTGCTTGTTCACGCCCCCTGTGTGACTTTTCCATTGGACTTACGCGCGAACGGTATAAGCTACAAATTATATACCATGTCGAGAACACAGGTTATTTCCTCAGCTTTCATAATATATTAAATTTATTATGATTGGTTGAAAAATAGGTCCGTCAAAATGACTTGACAAATTGTTATGTCTGTAAGAAAATACAACCTGAAGTGACTTTTCTCAGTCGATGCGCGTGTACAATAGCTATGTATTGCTCGCTCTTACAACGCCGATGTCTAATTGAGCATGACGTTTAATGTTAACAAAATGCCACTTATTCATATCTATTAGTTAAATGAATGTAACCAAACTATACAATAATTATATAGGAACAAATCTTTCCATATCATAAATAACAATACGTTTTCAAATGAGTGAAATTAAGATGTATTCATAGGTATGTATAGCCATGATTAAGAGATTTTTGTCGTGTAACAGGATTCCGGACTGTATCCATTCTACATGCAGGGTATACGCGTGTATGAGTGCAGTGTACCGTATACTACGCGCACTGTATTGCCATTGTATGCGCTTATATGCCGTGTGTGTTGCTCAGGCCTACTGTTAGTCCAGATTCAGTCCGTTCGTTCTTTTTATCCCCCACACACATCGCGGTCTCTCCACTCATGGACCCTACTATAGTAGGGTCCATGCTCCACTGATCGCGCAATCCCCAAATTTCCAGATTTAGAGGAATGGCTAGGTCTACTTTCAACGTTGAGGGTGTGTTATTTTATCAGCTGATTGGGTGCGCTAAACGAAAACGGTACAGAGGCTGGACTAGCCTACTGTGCGTGTGATGCGTTGGGGTATATAGGGCATGTGTGTGTGCCACGGCAGAATACATACAGCGTTCTCTTTAGCTGTACCACGGCAGGAGACCCGTATGATCAAAACACTGATATCATGCACTCTAATTTTGACAAATTAATATATTTTTTCTGACGGTCCGAGTCCCAATTTCCATTGTACACAGCTAGGCTTATGAGCCTAACATCATACACCCCCATTTGCTATAATGGATAGGTCCAATGTACGTTTGTTCATCTACGCTCCTGTGCGACGCGTATCCAGCGCGTATCAGTAAAATCTGCGTTTGACTCCGCACAGTGTTAAGTGCTGGTATTTTCTACGTCGCGTTAACTGTCCAAATCGAGCAAAACTAATTCATATGCAAGTCTCCGTCACAAATATGGATCCTGATATAGCAAGAAAACCATGCATGTAATCAGTATGGTGTACATATAGACACTTTTTGGACTTGCATAACTTTGCCAACCTTGACAAGGCAACATTCTCACAAAGTGTGAGATTGTTTAGAGCCGTCTTAGTGAAGCTCAAGAAGGAAGGCAAAGGCTCCATCAAGCACTAACCCGCGATCTCAGCAAGTGACATGCAAATCATTCAAAACTCGTCAGTGCTCGATTGCGATATAATAGTATACGCCAGCTGGATTACAGAACAAAGTATTCGTCGATTTCATGACTCACTTACTTCTGTAATCGCGGACGCAAAAATCTTCGAGAACTTAAACCAGACGATTTTCGACTTGGGACAGATGAAGACGGGCTTCGGTACATCAGTAAAAATGATCAACTGACAAAGAATAATCGTGAGGATGATGATGAGGTGTCGAACAGCGGAGTCAATATAGGCCTAGGCCTAGGCTACGAAATACCTGAAAGTTCAAAGTGTCCAGTTGAGAGTTTCTTGCGGTACGTATCCAAGCTCAACAAAGATCGCCCTTTTCTATGACTAGATCTATGGCAGAAACCAAAAGCAAAGAAGCCAGAAGAAAACTGGTACTGCAATGTTCCAGTTGGCAAAAACACTATGGGAAATAAGATGAAACACATTTCCCAGAAAGCTGGATGCTCAAAGTTGTACACAAACCACTGCTTAAGAGTGACATGCATCACGACTCTAGATAAAGCCGGTTTCGAGTTTGGAGACATTCAATCAGTGAGTGGTCACCATACCGTAGTGAGCAGTCACTCAAGAATTACTGTAACACTAGCCACGAGCGGAAGAAACAAATGTCCTCACATCTATATCTTCGAAGTCTTCTCTATGTGAAAAGAAACATCACTTTGCCTAGTGCAACTCAATCGGTTCCAGATCCTGGTCCTGGACCAGGTCCAAGCAGGCCTAATCGCGCCTATTCCATGCACACGACCAGACAGCCGCTTGAAATAGTAGTTCCGGATCATGACTCAGATAATGTAGATAGATGTTCATGTGAATTCCCATCAACAACTTTCTTTTTCGCTTTCGCAGGAAAAGGTAGGTACACCAGGACCTTTCAACGACTTCAAATACTTTTCAAATCCACGATTGTGTGGTAAACATTAGACCCTTGACCCTAGTGTAAATAACGTTCAGGACAAGACTTTGTGTAGGCCTAACTTGTTAGATGATAGATCTAGTACATGTAGATATCTACATATGTTTGGCTTTGAGTTTGACTAGACTCTAGACTATTTCAGCTTTTGACACTATTACATGTACATTATCGCTGTTAGGAAGTTGCCCTTTGGAAAGACATTTTTACCTTGGCTTGCTGGTTCGGGTTCTTAGTTACAGTTCTACGTAGTCTAGATCTAGGCCTAGATGTTCATTGTTCAAGTTGGAGTTTCAATTTCAAGTTTTTCTATGACCTGTTGGCGTGTTGCATAGCCATTGATTTACAAGTTTATGATGGATGATCCTGTTGTCATGATTAAAGGTAAGACTAAAACTAAGAAAGTAAGATCAAAACATCTAAAAAGAAACTAGAAATGAGTTAGACTAGACTCTAGACTCTAGATCTAAATCAGTCATAGTCTAGATGTTGACCTATAAATTAGTGGCGGGAGTGTATAGGCTAGATCTACTTCCGGTTCAATTTTGTTTGCAGGATGATATCCATTCTTAGCAATGGAATTTAAGCCCAATTTTCTTTTACTCATTTTAATCATATTCATATATCACATTTTCCACCTGAATTTGGATCACACCTGACATCGAGAAGCCTATGTTTAGGGCTTCGATGTCGACGTCGTCGCTCAGTACCGTCGACGCTGTAGACCTGCACCTCAAACTGAAGCTATCAGTCCAAAGTTATGCAAACTTCGCGTATGGTTTATGGCAGGCCCCCCAAGCTCCGCCATTTTGTCCGGATCCATTAGAAGCCAAAATAAGCCTCCTTGCATAATTCATGAGCCTTATGAATTATGCATTCTGTAGGATGCTCCCCACGAAAAGTGTACTGGAATAATGTTCACTACATGGTAAAAGACAATAAGCGTATCAGCGTAATTAGAGAGGTCAAATAATCTACTGTACGGAATTATGGGTAATTTATTCATCACGCTGCGCGCTAGCAACGCAAGTGATTCAGCGAATCAGCGTGGATTATTCTGATACGATCACCGTTAGGTGAAATACGCGCTCGAACTTGTATTATCGATCACCAGTATAACAGCTGGTGTACCCAGGATGCATCGGGAAGCACTGGCGTACCTATGGGGGGGGCAGGGGGGGCAGAGTGCCCCCCCTGACGGGCTCCAGGGGGAAAAAAAGAAAAAGGGGAAAGAAAAGAAAAGAAAGGAAAGGAAAGAAAAAGAAAAAAGGAAAAGGGAAGAAAAAAAGGAAAGAAAGAGAAAAAAGGAAAAAAGGGAAAAAAGGAAAGAAAAAAGGAAGAAGAAGAGAAAAGGAAGAAAAAGGGAAAAGAAAAGGAAAGGAAAAAAATGGGGAAATAAAAAAAAGACCATGGCCGTACGCACCAGGGGGGGGGGGGGGGGGGGGGGGCAGTTGACCCCAGATATTTTGAATCGTACAGTTTTTTCCCGAAAATGTAGTGTAGGCCTATACCAAATCCTTCAATTCTACTTTTGAAAATGCAAAAGTACTCTCATGACCAGTTCGGTCGCTCGAACTCCCTTCAATCCTTTTGCTTTTGAGATTCTTCGAAAACTTTTAACGCATCTTTCCCCCACCCCCACCAGAAAAATATTCCGCATACGGCCCTGAAAAATGAAGACAAATGAAAAAAGGAAAATATAAGTGGTATAACAAATTCGAAACTCTTCGCTGTCGCGAACTGCTTGCTAGCCTATTTTGTATTAAATATTTTCACTTGCTCGTCCCCCTGAAAAAAGAAAAGGATTAGCATTGCCTAGAATACAATTGTGCCTGCCCCGACGGGCCCCGACCTGCAACCATGGCAACAATAACACACAATGTATGTACCAAATGTTACTAAAAGAGACTAATTCATTTTTCTCGCTCGCTACACTCGCTCGCGAATAAAATGAATAGACATTGCTTTGGAAACAATTGTGCCAACCCTTGACCTGCAACAATATCATTAAAAATGGAAGAGTTGTTTCGCCCTCTCGCCAAAAAGGAATTGAATCGCGTTAAACGCGATTGCGTCCATCCTGACCTGCACCAATAAAAACAAGTTTATTTATTAATTTCTATTAAAAGAGAATTTATTTGTTTTGCTTGCTCGCTATGCTCGCTCGCCAAAATGGAATTGACACCGCTAACGTGCCCGCCCCAACCTGCAACAACCAGTTAATAATTATGTACCAAACGTTATTCAAAGAAGTTTTGGTGTGCTCGTGCTCGCCAAAACGGAATTAACATCACCTTAGACATGATTGTGTAAGCCCTGACCTGCAACAACAAAATCTGAAATTTATGAACCAATTATCATTACAAACATTTTGCTCGCTCGCTACGCTCGCTCGCCAAAATAGAAATAACACCGCTTTTAATAATCACGTACGTCCCTGACATGGAACAATGAACCCAAGTTTTATGTACCATATTTTCCCTATAAAAGAGAAGTGATTTTTTTTGCTCGCTCGCTACGCTCGCTCGCCAAAATAGAAATAACATCGCTTTTAATAATCACGTCCCTGACATGGAACAATGAACCCAAGTTTTATGTACCATATTTTCCCTATAAAAGAGAAGTGATTTTTTTTGCTCGCTCGCTACGCTCGCTAGCGAAAATAGAAATAACACCGCTTTTAATAATCACGTCCCTGACATGGAACAATGAACCCAAGTTTTATGTACCATATTTTCCCTATAAAAGAGAAGTGATTTTTTTTGCTCGCTCGCTACGCTCGCTCGCCAAAATAGAAATAACACCGCTTTTAATAATCACGTCCATGACATGGAACAATGAACCCAAGTTTTATGTACCATATTTTCCCTATAAAAGAGAAGTGATTTTTTTCGCTCGCTAGCTCGTGGAATTATGTGCCCACCACTAACCTGCTACGATATCATTAAAAAGAGAAATGTAGGGGGTTGCCTGCCCGCCAAAATGGGATTGACATTGCCTTAAACACGATTGTGCCCGCCCCCGACCTGCAACAATGAAACAAATTTTATATAGCAATTCATTGAGAGAAAGATGTATTTTCACTCGCTAGCTAAGATGAGTATAAAATCACCCTAAACACAATATTGTTCCCGCGCCCTGCATGGGATAATTGAACCAAGTTTAAGTGGCAATTATTAAAAAAAGAAGTGATTTTTTTTCTTGCTCGCTACGCTCGTTTGCAAAAAAATGAAATTAACGTCGCTAACATTGTTAGCGACGTTAATTTCATGTTCCCACCCCCAACTTGCAACAATACCAGTTTATATACCAAACGTTACTTAATTTTTTTTTTTTGCTCGCTCGCTCGCCAGAAATGAAAATTAGCATCGCCTTTTTTTTTTTTTTCGGTCGCTTGCCCCCCCTGACGGAGTACCCCAGGTACGCCGTGGACCTTAAAAGTTCCTCTCGTTGTTGTGTTGTTGTTGTTTTTTAATATGGGGGAGTGGCCTTAACTTCATTGAATAAGAAATACTGATATTTTTAATGTCTCGATCTTATTCCCTTTTTAGTCTATCAATAACTGGGTCTGTTTATGTTTTATTAAATCAAACATGCTATAAGCCATATAACAACACATTCTCTGGCTATGATTTTACATTTTAAATATGCTAATGTATAAAGTTTCCTTATTTTAGACAAACAAATTATCTTTCTCTGTCTTTCGTAAATTATCTTCTGCAACTAACGGTTTGTTGTCTTGACTGAACAACCCGTTGCAGTTCCTTTCTGTCTCACTTTCAGTCGTAGTTGTTTTTACCACTCATTTACATTTACTCGTTATAAACTACGATCAACCATTCCATATTCACTCCATTACTGTCCACATTTCACTTGGATAATCTTCACTTTTCCTTTTTGCAGCCTTTGCAGGAACTTTGAACATTTTTAATGTAGAGACCAGAGAGATAGGAAAATATGTTAATCATTTTATTCAAATTTTCTAACTTGAAGACAGAAAGTGAAACATTGTTTTTCAACATCTTGACATAATTTTTGTTTAAAGAAAATGGAATTTAACACTGGAAATTTTGAATTGGGTTGCCCCCCAAAAAAACAACAACAACAAACAAACAAACAAACAGAAGTGGTTTGTTAGTTAGGAGGCCCATGGCCTTTATAATTTTATTTTTAAGAATAGTTTTCTCTTTTTTTAATTAATTTTACATTGGTATACCGTTTATTTCACTGGGAAAACCACCCCCTTCCCTTACACATCAATACTGCCATTACTTCTAGCAAGAGTAATTCTATAATTCAGAACGTTTTCATTTTCTAAATCCTTCTAATATAAACATATAACAAATATAATATTGTATACACTTTTGCAACCTGTTACATGGTCCATGTAGAAACAGCACCAGGAAGAGGATAACAAGCCCCCCCCCTGTTTTCTTTAGCTAGGAAGTATCAAAACATGATTCTATTAAAATTAGCAGTTTGGATACAAAAGGCAATGATGATTAGCAGTTTCCATATTTAGTGCATTTAGAGGGTTGTCTTTCAAACCTTCTTACATACAATACTTGAAGTAGCAATTTGTAATAATCTACAAAACTTCAAATACAGAAGTCCATAGACTGAGGTAAATGAATTTCAACATGTATAATCATAATTAAAATATCATTGATTAATTCAATCTTTGATATAGACTGATAGATCTTTATCACTCAAATTTCAAGGAAATTTCTTTCTGCCCAGCCCTCAGTTTCATCCTATAAGATGGTAGTTGACATTGTCAAAATGATAAATTCATTAGCTTTTTTTAAATGTGGTATTCTACAAACATATAATACAAATAATAAATAAATAGTATGTAAATATTCAAGTTTGAACCCATCTCTACTGTCCTCTTTCATTATGTGGGTGGCATCTTTAAGTTGTAGGCTAGTTTTCAGAAGAAAGGGCTGTGATGATAACCCAAGTCTGTTGAATGGAAAAATTAAATAAGATACAGTGTATAAGAAAATTAACAACAACTAATAACATACACCCTGATACCTGCTCTGACAAAAAGAGGAAGGAATAATATTCACTTTGGATTCTAGTGGGCAAACCCAAACTATTTTTCCTACAAGACTAGTTACTGACCACATCTTAGATTATTTCTGACGATAGGCCTGCTGGAGCATGGATCAGACAAGGTATGAAATAATTAATACGTGTACAATTTACTTGTATTGTGAACTTGTGCTCATAATTGATTAATACTCGGTTAAGTATGGGACATAAAGTGACCCAACAACTTGGACCAGTTAATGTGCTGGAAATAATGCTACTGAAGCATACGTAATGTAGACTTATACTTCATCTATATCGACATTTTATTTTAAATCTAAATCACAATTTTGATATTCAGTCAAGTATTCTTTTACAAGTAACGGACAATGAAAAATATCTTTGTCAGATCTATAACTTTCTGCATGATATGTGTTCTACAATAGTTTATTGGGGGTACCTACATTGTATATTAGCACACTTGCTCGTATGAAGTGTAGTAGGCCCACATCTCTAGATATGATTCTGTCAATATCTGTTCTTTGTTCCTCTCCTGGTTTTGTAACCAGCATGCCTTCATCATCCACTGTAGAGAAGCATCATCCTACATAAGAGAAAACAATGTAGGTACTTCAATTAAAAAGCGATAATAATAGATACATATCAACCATAATACATCCTATAAACAGACTTTCATTAATCTTAGTTTGTGTTCTTCTTCATCTTCATTGCTCAATAAGTGAAAGGACCACTTACAACAAAAAAAGTAATGAGGGGTCCTGTGTATACCCTACATGTATGATCATGGAGTGCCTTGAATGTGCATTAGACATTGTTCTTCTACACACAGGACCTCCTGTAAATAAGGACAAATTCCCTTTTTAAACAAAGAAAGGAAAGATATCAATGTTTGTGTGCTAAGTGCAGAACTAGAATAAAATATACCCTCCACTTTATACGCTTGCAGCATAAACTTAGTTCCATTTCCTTTTTAGTGAATTAATACGTGGTCGTTTAATATTAGTGTGCTAAATATCCTGAAAATTTTACCTGCATGGCACTTTCAGCTTCATCTTGCATATATAAAAAATGCTGTAATGTCTACTCATCAGTTAACTCCTTCCAGCTTGATCTTCATCAGTTTCAATCTGTTGGAACAAAAAGAAAACAAAATCAATATGACAATCAAGGCGTCCCTTTCTCCTTAACAAAATAAAAAAAGATCTAGCATAAAAGCTATTTTTCATGTCATGGTTGGCCTTAATTTGAATATGGTGTGGAAATCAACATTCCAATTTAATGGACCACAGTACAAATTAAAATTAAATGGAAGATTAAACTTGTGCTTCAAAAAGTGCTTTATATGGCCTATACATATAAAGTAGTCTTAAGTAGAATTGGTTCATTAAGACAAGAAGAAGTGGACTACATAAGTAAACATAATTGTGGACTAGTAGGGGTCTTCTCTTAATTACACAAACAAATAGATTTATCAACATGAACTGCACAATTTGGAGAAGAAAAAAAATCTCTTATATATTAAAAGAATTAATAGGGGTCAGGCGCGTATGCAGGGGGGGTGGGGGGTTGGGGTTAACCCCCCCTCCCCCTTGAGCTTTTTTTATGTGTATGTTTTTCTGGAACCCCCCCCCCTTTTTTAGTGTTGATTTTTTTTAAAATAAAATTAAAAAAAAAAATCCTAATGGATGACCTAAAAAAGATGACTCCCCCCCAAAAAAAAAGTCCTCTCCCCCCCCCCCCGCTTATTCAGCGGCTGGCTGAGTCGTTGCGAAGTTTTTGGCCCGATTTCAAAATGTTAAACCCCGCACCCTCCCCCCCCCCCCCCCTTGAAAAAACCCTGCGTACGCCACTGATAGCTAGGGTGTAGATCTAGTAGGCCTTGGTCTAGACTCTATTACTATAATGACAACTTGACAAGCACGCTGGACCCACACAAAATCTAAATATTAAATAAACAAATCCTAGTGTTGATGTTTTTTAAATATATTTTATTAATAAGTTTCAGGTTTACATCTAAATGAATAGGATTTTGAGTTGTTTGATTATCAATGGTCACAGATAATTTTGGTCTAAATAAAGTTGACACGCACCGCGTATGCAACTGAGCGAACGGATGGCACCGATATTATTGATAAGTAAAGCCATCAGAGTCCACATCTACTAAAGATTTTAACAAGAATTAATCCACGTGGATTATCAAAAAAATCATGCTTCGTAGATTACTTTAAGGTGTAACGTTAAATCTAGATTTAAATTAAATCGGTGATTGGTGAATTAGATTCATGATGACGATCAAATCTCAAATAAAACTTGATTAGAAAGTTTGATCTTGATGCAAATGAGCACCGAAATTCCCCGGGGTGGGCCTGCCGGAACCCCTCGGGGCCCTAACTGGAGTACTAGGGTGAAATGACGGCAAACCGCAGTCAAACTACTTCATGACGATGAAAATCAAAGTGCAATTTCAAGAGCAATATTTTACTAGTCTTTTCCCCAAAAATCTATTGAGAACTGTCTCCAAATGTAATGAAATTACCGTACATCACGAAGACTATTGCAGCTTTTTCAAAATTGATGACTAAATTCACTTAATCTACTCATATTTCAATCAATTACTCACCCATTCTCAATGAACTAACTCTTCTCAGTTTGTGCGAGTGTAGTAGCGTCGTGCATAAATCTGCATAATTAAAGTGACGCAATGAGGTCAAATATATTATCCGGTTTCTTAAACGATACTATCGATAAAATACATATTCATGAGGCTCATATCCAATCAAAAAGCCGCCTTGGGTGCTTATTTTGTCTTCAAATGATCCAAAAGAGGCGGAGCCTAATCCCATTCGTCTGCATGGTTTCCGCGCGTGCTGCTTTCCGTCTAGTAATTATATTTAAACGTCTTTGGTGTATGGTATCGTGCATGCGCGTAATACTATACAAGAAGTTTGCATAATTAATAATTTTGGACTGATAGCTTCAGTTTGAGGTGCAGAGCTAAGCGTAGAGACGGTACTGACCGACGACGTCGACATCGACGCACTAAACGGAGGCTTCCCGATGTCGGATGTGATCCAAATTCAGGTGGAAAATGTGATATATGATTAAAATGAGTAAAAAAATTGGGCTAAAATTCCTTTGGTAAGAATGGATATGAAACTGCAAAAAAAATGGATGCGGAAGTACACTAGCGCCGAATTACTAATAGTAATGTATTGACTTTGAGATGAGGATGATTTATCAAATAACAAGGATCCACGTCATAATTTTATAAAACAAATAATACACAGCATTTTGTTCAGGCATTAGTAAGAATTACCCACACTCGGCACCTTTGAAACAGTCCAACCAAGTCGATGCGCTAGTGCCCTTTGGTAAGACATTAATCCTCATTACCAGGTTCCTAGGAGATAGGACCTAAAGTCGACGGCCGTCTGGTTGCCTACTCACAAGCAATTAAGCTTTATTGGCAGTCAGGTAAAATAACCACCCTCACATAACCACCATCACAATATTCAACGATGATTGGAACATGACTATTCATTTTAACATGTTGTGATTATTCTTTTGTAATTAATGAGTAAGTTGTAGACAATGTCAACCTGTATATTTACTTTTCCCTTTGTAATTGTAAATGGATTATTGGTATTTGAAGACTTTGCTTGATTTCGTTTCTCTTTGCTTTTCATTTTACTTTCATGTTTTTCAATGATTAATCTATTTCGATAGGTGTAGTACATTTGTTTGTATTTGTACGAACTTGTGTAAATTGAAGTAATCCTTAAATGTGGATTCTATTATGATAGATTCGTGAAGGGGGTGGGGACAAGTATGCCTAGCACTAGGGTTGGTTCTAAAAGAATATACATGTATGTATACCCTTACCAAATTTTGCCAATTTTTCAAGTATGTGAACAGTTGATTTGTCCCTATTGATTTGTCACAAATCTTAAGAATGTGACATATTAAAGCTTACATCTAAAAGTTTTCAAAACCTTTCATTGTTGAGTTTGAAAAACTACCCCCGCCCCATAAAAAAAAATATGATAACAAATTATTGCAAGAACCCCAAATATATATATATATACTCACACACACACACACACGCACACAAACGTACGTATTTAACTTAAGGCGTCATTAGACGGACATTTGGGGTACTCACACATGGTCATTAGCAGGACAATTTCGTGTTCTTTTAACGATTGCAAAAAAGAAGTACCGCCCTCTACGAACGTTTGCAGGCAGAGGAAACTTTAAAACCTCCCAAGAAACAAAAGGTTTAAGCGTTAGTCATTAGTTTAATTAGTTATAGCGTTTTGAATTGAGGGTTAGAGTTATGGTTTTTATGATGCCCGGTTAATGTACCATGTATAGGGTTATATATATACGTGTCCGCCGAGTTGGTATATATATTATAATCTTATTCATATATTTTCTTTATCTCTTTGAATGACAGACTCCTCGATGCTATTCAGAATGATACGTATAAATAAATCACCTACAATACATTGACTGCCCCCTCCCCCCGAAATACATTATGCGCCTGCAATAGATATATCTCATTCATACCGCCTTTTTTCATTGCAAACCTTTTTTTGTTAGATCTAACGTTAGACCTAAACCTAAAATAGATGGCAAAGCTCGTATCAACTCACTGGTAATATTCATCGTCTGTATAGTGTCTAAATCTATTTCATAATTATCTCTCTGAATACCATTAAAGAAAAAGAACAACCCATAAACAGTGCTTACTTGTAGGATTAAAATCACACACTTTATTACAGAAAAGTATAGAAATACGACAGTTGATTCAACATGTGCAATGATTGTCTTCTTTAAAATTCAGTGATATTCTGAACATCCCGTTTAATTCATGTTTTTCATATTTTCTCATTTCTAAATATTGTCTCCTACTTTTAGTGAATAGTCATAGATACTTTGGAAATTCTACTCTGTAATATTGTCAATATCAACTTATTATCAAACTTTATCAATGTACACAGTGGTCAATTGATCAATTCTTAGTTTTCATACATAATTGTTCTTTATTGGATTTTAAGCTGATCAGAAGAGGGGTTGATATACCCATTCAGACGGTTGCACGGTTTTGTGGTTATTTAAGAATAACAAGAGTTGTTGTGGTCTAGGGGACACGTCACCGGACTGTGGATTTCATGATTCGCGGTTCGAGTCTAGCAGCGGCTTGAGTACCCCGTAGGAAGAAATTATTTGAATACTTGAGCACCTTTTCATGGCAGCTCGGCTCAAGCCGGGGTAATCATTTGAGTGCAAGGTCTTCAGGGAGAACAGTATGAATACTGATGAGGCTAACCTTTTTGTTTTTGTTATTATTGTTATTATTTTTTTAAATTATGATAACATATTATCATTGAAATACGCGATAAAGATATGTAGCAGTGAAACACTGTTGTTGTTTCATATATCTCAACAAATGTGGTTCTAGGAATTGTTCATTCAAATTACAATTGTTTGCCAGTATATATGAATCTGATACATTTAATACAGATGTAGAAGTCCGGGAATATACATGATACATTTGCCGTTTTGCCGCGAAGTTTTACGATCTTAAAATTACAGCTGTTTAAAAGTCGACTGCCTGACGACTGTTGTGAGGTCTAAACTTGTTTTGAATACGAAAATGTAAAATCTGATTAAGTCGAAAAAAATTCCCGCTACAAAGCTCTTTCGAAAAGTGTTTTGAACACTCTAGGAAGAAAATAATGATTGTCATGCAATTAAAATTCAAATCAAAGAAAAACATCACATCAAAAAAGATTTTTTTTACACAAGGCATGAAGTGTTCATAGTGATATAATTGCGCATTAGCAAAATCGTGTCAATATTATGATCACATTTTGAGAGGTACCAAACAATAGCTATCGTTTTAAAACGTTTCATGTTCATAGTGCTTTTTTTTCAATTTTAAATGTAATAGTTCCATATATTGGTCCTGTCGTAATATTGAGTTTGATAACAATATAAAAATCGGTAGCAACTAACAAAATCGTACGTTACGGATTATGTACACGTTAATCATGCAAAACAAAAAAACTATCAAAATATCCATATTGAAAAATTGCTTTTATTTGTACTTTACATTAACTCAGACGTTTTAAAAAATGATTGTCTTATTCATAACAACATTAAACATCAAATTAAAATGCCCTGCCGGCAAATTATTAAATTCTTAAAGCGCTTTAAACCTTTAATGAAGAGTGATATTGGTGTAAATAAACGATTACATTTCAAGACTACACAAATACAATGTATGTTCGCGGATTTACATCTTTAAAAAAACAGAATTGCAGTCATACTCAATTTAAGCCTCTTTAAATAATGACGTAAAAGCAGGTATATACAAATATATAAAACGTTAGAGTTTTCTCACACACACATCAACTTAGATCGGCGAAAAAATATAATTAGAAACACGCTAGTTTCTGCTTTTATCAAATCAGTTTTCGGAAGCAAATAGTAATTTGTCACACACATTATTTTAACGTTGCGCTCCGAATAGCAAACATAACGTAGGTTGTGAACGTTCCAGTAAGCATCAGTTTCCTTCCTCAGCCGTCATAGACAATCGGATCTTATTCTATATAGAAATGGGAGGTCGAAAAAACACAAGACAAACCTTACAAACAAGGAAGTAAAGGTGAATATCTTCAAATTATAAAGACAACGCCTGCAGTAAAGTGCAAAGTAATAATCCATGTGCGGGGCACTTCAATATATTCAAAAACGTTCATTTTACAACTAATCATGAATATCATGATGGTTCTGAAGTAGAAATAGTAAAAAATCAAGATAAAAAAACGTCTTCGTTGGGCTATGACATTGTTTTCCAGTGCAGAATCTACGAAGTTGATTGATTTCAATTAATTAACCTTCACTGTGCACTGCAGTAATTTGTGCACATTTGAACATTTTCAACTTTGGCCAGAAGTCTTAAAGCCAGATCCCATTAGTCATACAGGGATCTAAGGTGAAACCTTTCTGATAAACCACCACCCCCCCCCAAACACCAACAAATAAAAAAAAAATGAAAAAGATGAATAAAAAAAAATCAAAAAATGACGCAAGAAATGTATATAATGATAAAATTCATAAAACAATAATAATTGAATACATACAAACATAAAAGAATACACGTACATAAATGTATATCTGATTGTCATTTTGCCGGTTCTGATTTTTAGTAACTTTGCATTATTGATATTTCTGGATCTATTTTACTCCTTGGATGCGATTCGAGGCAAATATGTGCGCTTTACATATCTGAGATTTTAACCATCGTTATTATCATTAATAGTATTATAATTGTTATTATTGAAGTCATATCTGTTAAAATTCCGGACCTATCTGTTCTACAATCACCGGTTTATGTAAAAATACAAGAAATTACATACCCAAATTGTCCATGGTATCCTTAATCCAGGTAGTGTACCTCGAAATCCTGGCATATACTCCCGGGTAATTGGCCTGGGCACACCCTATACCCCAACTGGTAGATCCTACCAGATGCCAGCGACCATCAGCACCCTCACAAGTTAGTGGTCCTCCACTGTCACCCTGTGTTGTATAGGGGTTTATATATATGCTGGATGTAATACTTTCATAATGAAAATTAAAACTTTAACAATTCCAAATTAATATAATAACGTTTGAGGGAGCGTTACCAGTAACAAATGGCTCAAGAATCGAGAGAAACATACTGTAAAACACAAGAGGATTATACGTGGTATAGTATGCTGTAAAAATGCGAATATAATAATTGTTACAAAAACAAAGTAATAGATTCTTAAAATCTATATAATACACATGTATATGTATATATAATACCTATATAATTATGTTTATATATATATATAAACTGTATCTCACTAAAATGTGAAAGAATATAGGTTACAGTTAAAAAGACCTTCTCTCTTATGACCAGACATTCGTCATAATCAATACCTTGGGGAGGTTTAACAAACTTGTGATCGGTGACAAATGACAGTCTGTATTATAAGCTAATGAAATCCTTGCTTCTGATTGGTTATCAGCAGATTTGTCACTGATTTTTGTTATGTGTCATTGAAAAAAGGCTTTGTGAAACGTCCCCCTGGTCAACAGGTATTTACATATCACAACTTTCAATCTGTACATAAAAGTTTAAAACGGCGGAGTAATTTCCGGGGTGTTATGGATAGGAATTAAAACAGAAAGTCCATAAAAACTATGCCATACAATGAGCCAAGTACTAATCATATTTCTTATTACTTTACCTTCGATAAGGGACGCAAAATTAAATAATACATGTACCTAAGAGTGGAAGGTCAAAATTCCATTCCACGTGGCTTTTTTCATTTTCTTCTGTCTTAGTTTTGGGAACTGTGTTTGCCCAAGTCCATTGGGTGCCCAATTCAAGCCAAGACACTGGTATCGGATGTATATTTCAAACGGAAGGGGATAGGGTGTTGGGTTTAATTGTGAATAAGCGGGATGTAGGTTTGAAAGGTTAATTAGGGTGTGTATCGTGCACTATAGTAAGTTATTTCAGGAAAATAGGAGAAGTTGTCAAAATATGATATATAAAGAAATCGTTGGAATGTGCTTTACATTGTAATTAACCATGAGCACAGATACAACCCAAAATTTGTTTAAGGAATTTGATTTACCTGACAAGAATCTACTCCGCCTTCGATGTATCCAGCACACAACTCAGCTTCTTCTACAATACCGTAATCACTGTAAAGGCCAATACAGATGTCATGGCTGATTATATTCACCAATGCTTTCTGAAGATCATTCGAAATAGAACCTGTAGAAAACAAGTGCAGAATCGGATCACATTAATACCGGCTTGATTTTTCTTGTGTCTCACATGGTTTTGGATTTATTAAGTTGATACAAAAATTGCGATTCTCGGTTTGGGAAATTATTATCTATCATTGAAATTATAATCAGATTGTAATTGAATTAATATGGAAAAGCAATGTAAAATGCAATATGTTTTATCTGTGGAATGACTTTACCTCCAGAGAACGTAGTACCCCATCCTGCGATCCAACATCTGCTGTATGCCATCGTCTCATTTTGTATCGTAGCTAGGCAAGCTGGTCTTACGTAATCGTTGAATTCCACTGGTTCCGAAAGATGGACTAGCGCGATATCATTTGCTATGCCATTGATATCACCGTAATCCGGATGCATGACGACGCTGTCAGCCTCTCTTACCACCTTATGCTCATGGCTATCCGACAGATGACGAATGCCAAGGGTTATGGCGAAATCACTAGCTTCCATCCCATCTCTGCATTTTGGGTAATAAAATATATAGGCAATGTATTACAAGATAGTTTGGATGTATGGGAAGCAATTAGGGTTTTTTCAAGAACGAGAACATGACATATTTCATGAATTATAAAACATGAAATTACTTAGGCACAATGATGACAAGAACAAAAATACATAGGTCATCTAGTGTTATCTTAAATGTTATAACACTTATACAAAGAAAACACCTTCCATGAATAAAATTCATGTGATTGGTATGTAAAAAAGATGTCAAGATATCAATCCTACTCTTAACACTAACTTAAAATGAACGGAGAAATTGTTTTTAAAAAGCATCAAGAAATCTGAGAATATACTTACGCGCAGTGAGCTGCAGTCAGGACCCATTGGTTGTTTATCAAAGTACCGCCACAGAAATAGCCTCCCATCTCAACAGCAGCAATCCAAGGGAATTCCCCTAGATCAGCATTGACTCCTCCTACTATTCTAGAGTGGTAGTCATCGACAGCTGGGCGAGTACCGCATAAGGATTCCCCTGTCAGATCTGTGTTAATGAAAGACATGGGACCAAGATGCTAATTAAAGATATATCGCCAATTAATCTTACCAGGCAGGACAAATCTTGCCAATGCTGAATTTTTTTGAACACATGACTATGGACTTGGAGAGGAGGAAATCTAAAGCGAGCTAACAACTTACCGCCTTCTCCACCAATACAGTATGATTCCTCAAGATTTTCGTCATCACTCAGTTGTCTACAATCAATCGGCCAGTCTTCATCCATCAATTCTTTGTATGATTCTCGACAGGCATCGGTGACTTCCTCACAAAGAGCCTTGCAGGGGCGTCGAGACGGACCTCCGTGGGGGCAGTCCGCAAAAAGCATACTGCAGAAGAGAAGCAGATAGTCTGCATGGCATTCTTCCAAAATGCTCGTTTCTTCAAACAAACTGATTGCACTATCACGGTCTAGGGCTGTTGGGTTTGGGAAGTAAGTCCGATCGTAGGATAGCACTTCTTCGCAGGTTGAGAAATGGAGATCAGTACAATGGGCTGTCAAAAGATAAAAATAACTATTTAAGAAGACAGTTGCTACTGTATCAATAAACAAACAGAAAACTCGAGATTTGAGACAAAATAGATATATAGAACAAAACAGATTGTTATACTTTCCTTCCTTTTGAGAATTTGAGAAGTCGATACTATAAATTGTGATTCATGTAGAAAATAACAAAACATCGAGTGAAAGAGAATTTGTACAGACAGAATTTGACGATAAGTTAATAGTTTCTGTTATATCCCTCATGTATAGTTTTTTGCATTAAGATTGTACAGAGCACGAAAAAGGGATAGTTTCACTATTGATTTTGAGAGAGTGAGAACATTTACTATTTGGCGTAGAATAGTAAATTCCGAAATCCACTTTTTCCACCGATCACCGATATTTCTGCGTTCGATATCAAACATTTCTTCAATTTTTGGGGGTGCAACGAGCGCCCAAGCTAAATCCGCCGCCTTAAGTTTCTTCAGCCAGTATGATGTGCATAGCCATCGGAAGAGTTCCGGCATGGCGTGCGCCTAGGCTAGGATCGTGCATTGAGAAAGGCAGCGAAAAAAACTTAGTTCGACAAAATAGCTGCTTCCAGTAGTGACCGTGGTGAAATGGCTGCCGACTATCCATGTTTTCACCTGTTTGATGTGGTAGAATTGTTGAAATTTAACGAAGGAAGTGACAGCAAAAACACGAAGAAACAGATCAGGTACGGACTTTCTGTTTTTCGGGTTTTGTAAGGACATAAAAGCCGAATTTGATGGTGATCTTGTGGATAACGAAGCCCTACACCTCCTTCTCTCGCAGTTCTACGCTGGAGCTCGTAATCAAAACGGCGACAGCAAGGAAACGATGCAGGCTTTGCGATTTAGCCTTCAAAGGCATTTCTTAGCGTCAAGAACTGTGGACGTTTCTAACTAAAGGAGGATACGTTTTCGAGAAGTGAAAAATCTAAAAGCAACAGGAAAAGCTGCTGTGAAACACCACCCTGCCATTCCGAAGGATGACATAACGATGATTCTGCAAAGTCTAGATTCATCCTCTGCCGATGGTCTCCAAAAGAAGGTTTTCCTTGACACCATGATGTATTTTGCTAACAGAGGTATGGAGAATTTGAGGAACAAGACGCCAGGGGATTTTGTCCTCCATGAAGCTGACAGAAACAACGGTGAGTACTTAACACTCCGTGATATGCATACCAAAAATCATGCAGATGATGATGATGAGAGCCAGGCAGGACAGATGTGTTCCTTGCCGGGAAATCAACTTTGCCCTGTAACCAGCCTCAAAATGTATCTGTCCAAACGGAATACTGACTGTAAATGGATGTGGCAGAGGCCGAAATCAAAAGCAAAAGTAACGGATGCTTCGTGGTAGGCAAATGCACCGCTTGGAACGAATACATTGGGCTCAATGTTGAAGAAAATCTGCCAAGAAGCAGGCTTCAAAATCTACACAAATCATTCCCTGCGAGCTACTAGCATCTCACTTCTAGACGAGGCAGGAAATCCATCCTGAGACATAATGACAGTGTCTGGCCATATAGCTTAAAGTTCCATTAAGAACTACGCACGCACAAGTGAAGACAAGAAACAGAAGATGTCAGAAACATTGTCAGAAATCTACCCCACAAACCTGAAGACCCGTGGCAGTAGTGCAAATAGGGACTTTTAGATTCGCACGAAGACAATGGGGATTGCTACGATCGACGTCCTTTTAATGCACTGCCTTGAATGGACGTCACACGCATCAGTCCACGCAAATCTAAAAGTCCCTAATATTGAAGGACAACCATCTACATCTAATATTACTGTCACTGAGGACATGAATGCTGAGCCTGAGAATGAAAACATGCCACCATTAACTGATAGTCAGATGGAGCGGGTTTTCGATCAAATACCACAACGGTCACTACTGGGGGCACCACTACCAGAGCCCCCTACCCTACACGATGAACGTCATTAAGATCGACGGCCAGAATATCACTTTCATGGCTGTACGGTCAATATTTTCAACAAGTAAAACAAGGAAAAGCCATCCATGTTATTACGTTCGTGGTTTTGCTTTGACTTTGAGACTTTATATTGAATTGTTCGACGCTGCTTATACTTGGAAGTTCTGGCATTTAAAAACTTGTTTTTTTGAAATTCACTTGACTTGGATGAATTTTGATTTATCTGGAAACTAAGGAGAAGGAGTTTTAATCTGGTAAGTCATTCACCCTTTATTCCCTTTTTATTTAATTTAGGCCTATGCTACTATGTTTCTTTGTAATAGTGAGATGCTAATGTCTCATGAGGGATATAAAACAGATATACTCAAGATGTCTTTCTCGGATCTAGCAAAAACTATGAGCTAATGAAGAGGCATAAATAGTAACTTTCACGAGAGCAAATTTATATCAAATTTACTTTACCCGAGGCTTGCCGACGGTATCGTAAATTTGATATACATTTGCCTCGAGGAAAAGTTACTATATTTATGGCTCTGAATGCTGAAAGGTATTCTCCCGAATCTGTACGTCATGTAAACTTACGACATAAATCTTCGTCAGAGAAGTCCGAGCAATCATTTTCTCCATTGCATACGTCATCAGATTCCAGACAGGTACCATCACCGCACATGAAGTCACAATCATCAGTGGAATTATCTGCATAGAATGGCAAACATCATTATTACCAATAGTAAAACCATCTTGGTTGACCAAGAGTTTTCTTGAGTGGTCAAATACATAGAAAGTACTTCATTGGTATGTTATTTACAAAGCAAATCCTGTAGGTGTGTATATCGATATATATGTTTTTTAAAAATTATCTCCATTCAATAGCAAATATATCATATCTTTGAAATGGAACAAAGCATATTTGAGGTATTTTTTTGAGTCAGGAAACAATATCTGACCATAATTATACTAATCATAATTATACATGTATTTCTAATACATTTTCCGCCAGTAAATGTGGCAATAAAAAAGTGACAAATACAATTTCAAGCAGTGTTTTTAACATTTGAATGGAGAAAAGCATATGGACAGAACATATACCGGTCTCAAACACCTTGATTTCAATCCAAAAGCCTGTTCTTCTTTCAGAGTGGTCAGATGTAAATATCAACCACATATGATTGTTAGTAGAAATAACGTCATCAGGCAACGAGTAACCGGTAAGATTCCCCAACTCCGATGACTGGACCCGCGGATTCAAACCGGAACCGACTTTAAGGAAGTCATAGTCCGATTCAAGATCAAACGCGTGAAACTTTGCCACAATCCGGTATTTCTCTGGTCCAGAAACAAGCCATTTCATGTTTGCGTCGTTGGGATAATTATCCGGATAGTTAGGTGAAACAATGGTCAAAGATTCACCGTAAGTAAATATGCTGACCTCGGTGCCATTGACCAGATCTGAAACGAGAATTGTGATTTCATGACCGTGAATAATGCAGGTACTTGATTTATTTAACAACTGTTAGACACATTGAAATAATCAACATTTATGTAACGGTGCTACCTCGTCATCCCAGGTATTACGCAAGATGTTATTAAAATCGATAAGGAATTTGGTTATTAATTTTTTCACTTAAACAAAATATTATATTTGGCTTGGCTTGGTTCAATGTGTATTTTTAACGTTCAACTTTTGCAGCCTCATGTAAATTTTGTACAAAGTCTGCCATATTTGTTTTAAACTATGAATTACATTTTTGGCCCTATTAGTGATACTTAAAATATCGTTTAAGTGATGAAGATATACAAATTACCAGTTATATTGTCCTGCCTGAAGACGATGATCTCAATCCAGAATCCATCTTTTCTGACGGAGTCGTCGGAAGTAAAGTTCAGCCACATCTCATTGTTGATGGAAACCACTTCGTCTGGAAGAGAAGAACCTGACAACTGCACCAACTGTGAGGTCAGGTCACCCGCGTTAAGACCAGAACCAATTCGCAGGTAGTCATAGCCGGACTCAAGATCAAAGGTGTGAAACTTGGCCACAGCCCGGTAATCTTCTGGTCCTGAAACGAGCCACTGAACATTGGCATGGTTCGGATAATTGTCTGGGTAGTTTGGTGATACGATGGTCAAAGATTCACTGAGTCCAAAGAAACTGACCTCGTTGGTAGGGGCGTCATCTGAAAAGGATTTTGTTTTCATGGCTTAGTTAATATACCAAAATGTGGGAATCACACTTTAAAGCTTATCAGTACTAGTTTACAGGAGGGATAAGACCGCCCTGCAAGGTCACTGGACAGGTGGTTATCTCATCAACTCAGCTCTCAGTTAACATAAGAAAAAGAGAATCATGGGGGACCAATGGTCACCGATTAGGCTTTGTTTAATATAGAGAGGGCGCAAGTAGCTACAAGTAGTGCAGTGGGCCTTTAAGAATGAAATATAGAGTTTTAAAACCCCGACATGCATATAAAGAAGTATTTGTTTCACAATGACAACTAGATTCTGACAATAAAAGGAAGAGGTGACAAGTGAATGAAGTGGATTTCTTGAACTCACTATGCTCAAAATCTCATTGAAAAACAAAATATGTGGCATCACACACTAACGGAATCCGCGGGTAAAACGGCCGCAACCCCTTCACCCCACAGAAACACACATTAAAAAACCCACCATTAGCAACAACCCTTTCTCATTGTAAAAAATTCTTATTCTTAAACATCCCTCTACCCCTTTTAGAGCCTAGCACGGGCGAACATGATTCCCGAAATTGTTGTCTTAATGAATCTACCCCTTGGGTAAAAAAACACAAATAAACAGTTGACATGTATTACCTGTCATGTTAACAATTGAGATCTGTATTGAAAATCCTTGTCTTGTCACCGAGTTGTCTGAGGTAAAATTCAACCACATTTCATTGCTGATGGAAACCACATCCTCAGGAAGATTAGAACCCGATAGTGTCGCGAGTAGCGAAGTTTGGTCGCTCGAATCAAGACCCGAACCGATTGATAAGAAGTCATAGCCGGATTCCAGCTCAAATGAGTGAAACGTGGCCACTATCTGAGAGTCTGGTGGTCCAGAGACCAGCCACTGCATGCTAGCTTCATTCGTGTAGTTGTTAGGAAAGTTGGGTGAAACAACTGTCAGGAATTCGCCAATACCGAAAACACTGACTTCAGCGTCATCTTCGTCATCTGAAAGAAAACAAGAATATCAATTAAGGGACTTCATTTTCATCCGCTTCGGCCATTCTTGATCACAGTTTAACGTCTGAATTTGGAAAAACGCTTTTGAGGACTTATTTTGTGTGGTTCTAAAGCACTTCAAAGTATCACATTCATAACAGAACTCTACAGCTCCTTCATGTTTATTGTGGAATACAATCATTCACCGGCATGTCAACTGCGATATGTTGAGCGCAAAGTGCCCGTATGTCCTCATATTTGTATGATGAGATGTCTGTCTGCTTGAATACCATCATATTCGGGCAACGAGGAAGGAAATGTCCTAATTTGTACAAACTTTATTTGAATTTGAATTTGAATTTGAATTTATTAACAACAACACATCACAATAATGACAGTACATATGAACAATCATACAATGCAAACAAAAATAATACTGATACATGTATACATAACATAAGAGTAATGTCGATTGAACAGTAATGGTTTTAAAACGATATTTTTTAGACATACATCTGCATACTATTAAATGTACAAAAGATATATACTTAAATATGTATATTACTATGTTTAGGTGAAGTTGTTAATGGGAACTAGAAGTTAGCACAAGTGCTAGTCGAGCCTAGTTCCATTCTTTGGCAAGTTTTTTTTCTGTTAATTTGTTTTTACATATGAATGTAAAACTTGTTTGTTTTGTATTTTTACATATATACAGCAAAATAATACAATATCATGTAACTTTTTTTCTTTACTAAAATGAAAAAATAAATAAAAAAGCTTAAGCGTTAAAGCATTATAATGAAAGAAAACAAATCTTTGAAGAAATAAAATCATCAATGTGTTCATAAAAATGAAAAGGATGTATTAATAAAAATAATCATACACATGTACGTACATGCACAAATCCTGTAAAAGCTTAAGGCCGCTATAAGTGTATACATATATATAAAAGGAAGACAAGTAATATAAAAGGAAAAAACGAAGGGGGTGGGATTGAGCCCATGTTATTTACGTAGAAGGTAGGTGGAAAGATGTCATTTCTACTTGCTTGCTTCGCTCGCTTATGAATATTTAGAAGCTATGACATTTCATAATGGGGCAAGCGATATCATCTCCTCCAAAATAACAACTAATTGAACTTACCTTCATGATTTGTAATAGACGAATCTAAAGAAAGAATAAACAGAGGCAAAATTACCAAGATGATTTCATCAAAGATGATAAGCCATGCTAAATAAATATATTTTTTTAATAGTTGTATGTACTTCATATTTTATATTTATTTATATTAAGTTAATTGACTTTTGCGGTTGTTTATCAAAATGTAGTTTTTCTTATCGAAAATCATTTGGTCGAGATGTAATAATATCGTGTCTTCCTTTCAATGTAGGGAAATTGCTGATCCATTTTCACTAAATGAATGTGTAATTTCAAGCGCAGACTACTTTACCGTCAAACTCCATGGTGTCTTTAATCCAGTCTGTGAAGTGCGAAATCCTTGCGTAAACGCCTGGGTAATTGGCCTGGGCACACCCTATACCCCAACTAGTGGATCCTACTAGATGCCAGCGACCATCAGCACCCTCACAAGTTAGCGGTCCTCCACTGTCACCCTGTGTTGTTTAGGAACATTTTTTTTAAATAAGAAAAAGTAAAAGAACAGCTGTCTTTGATATTAAAGAGGGAGTCTTCAAAATTGTAAGTAGGACCAAAAGTCTATAATACATCATTGGTTTCCGCAAAAGTGATCAAGTCCAAAAAGAAATTTTCAATTGGTAGACGCAAAGCTAAACTCTGCCCTAATGACTATTGAAGCGTTATGTTTAATAAAACATTCGAATTACTAAAGATTTGGGACATCCAATAACAATTTGATTTCGTTTATAATGAAAGATGGCAATTTACCTGACAGGAATCCACTCCACCTTCGATGTATCCAGCACACAACTCAGCTTCTTCTACAATACCGTATTGACTGTAAAGGCCATTACAGATGTCATGGCTGATTATATTCACCAATGCTTTCTGAAGATCATTCGAAATAGAACCTGTAAAAGACAAGCGCAGAAACAGATCACTAATATACTGGCTGGATTTTTGTAGTGGCTCAGAAGGATTTTGATGTAATCAGTTGATAAAAGAATTGCGATTCTCGGTTTGGGAAATAATTATCTATCATTGAAATTCTAATCAGATTGTTATTGAAATAATATGGATACGAAATATAAAAGGCAATATGTTTTATTTGTGGAATGACTTTACCTCCAGAGAATGTAGTACCCCATCCTGCGATCCAACATCTGCTGTATGCCATCGTCTCATTTTGTATCGTAGCTAGACACGCTGGTCTTACGTAATCATTGAATTTTACTGGTTCCGAAAGATGGACTAGTGCGATATCATTCGCTATGCCATTGATATCACCGTAATCCGGATGCATGACGACGCTGTCAGCCTCTCTTATAACCTTATGCTCATGGCCATCGGACAGATGACGAATGCCAAGGGTTATGGCGAAATCACTAGCTTCCATCCCATCTCTGCATTTCGGGTAATTAAATATACAGGCAATGTATTACAAGATAGTTGGGATGTATGGAAAGCAATGAGGAGGTTTTCAAAACGAGAACATGAAATGTTTCGTGGATTATGAAACATGAAATTATTTAGGCACAATAATGAAAAGGACAAAAAACACATAGGTCATCTGGTGTTATCTCAAATGTTATTACACTTATATAAAGAAAACACCTTCCATGAATAAAATTCATGTGATTGATTAGTAAAATAGATGTTAAAATATCAATCCTACTCTAAACACTAACTTTAAATGAACGGAGGAATTGATTTTTGAAATGAACGGAGGAATTGATTTTTGAAATGAACGGAGGAATTGATTTTTGAAATGAACGGAGGAATTGATTTTTGAAAAGCATTAAGAAATCTGAGAATATACTTACGCGCAGTGAGCTGCAGTCAGGACCCATTGGTTGTTTATCAAAGTACCGCCACAGAAATAGCCTCCCATCTCAACAGAAGCGATCCAAGGGAATTCCCCTAAATCAGCATTGACTCCTCCCACTATTCTAGAGTGGTAGTCATCGACAGCTGGGCGAGTACCGCATAAGGATTCCCCTGTCAGATCTGTGTTAATGAAAGACATGGAACCAAGATGCTAATTAAAGATATATCGCCAATTAATCTTACCAGGCAGGACAAATCTTGCCAATACTGAACATTTCTGAACACATGACTATGGACTTGGAGAGGAGGAAATATATTTACGCGAGCTAACAACTTACCGCCTTCTCCACCAATACAGTAAGACTCCTCAAGATGTTCGTCATCACTCAGTTGTCTACAATCAATCGGCCAGTCTTCGTCCATCAATGCTTTGTAAGATTCTCGACAGGCATCGGTGACTTCCTCACAAAGAGCCTTGCAGGGGCGTCGAGACGGACCTCCGTGGGGGCAGTCCGCAAAAAGCATACTGCAGAAGAGGAGCAGATAGTCTGCATGGCATTCTTCCAAAATGCTTGCTTCTTCAATGAAACTGATTGCCTTATCACGGTCTTGCGCTGTTGGGTTTGGGAAGTAAGTCCGATCGTAGGATAGCACTTCTTCGCAAGTTGAGAAACGAAGATCAGTACAATGGGCTGTCAAATGATACAAAGAAGATATTTGCTTTTGTATCCGAAAAGAACAGAAATCTCTACGGGTATGATAATTGGAGACAAAATAGATATAGGAAAAAACAGAATGTCATACTTCCATTTTATTTGAAATTTTAGAAGTTGATACTATAAATTGGGATTCATGGAGAAAATAACAAAATATCGAGTGAAAGAGAATTTGTACACATAGAATTTGACGATTAGTTAGTTTCTGCTATTCTCCCGACTCTGTACGTCTTGTAAACTTACGACATAAATCTTCGTCAGAGAAGTCCGAGCAATCATTTTCTCCGTCGCATACGTCATCAGATTCCAGACAGGTATCATCACCGCACATGAAGTCACATTCATCAGTGGGATTATCTGCGCAGAATGTTAAACATCATTATTACCAATAGTAAAACCATCTTGGATGAAAAAGAGTTCACTTGAGTGGTCAAATATATAAAAAGTACTTCATTGTTATTATAGCTAATTTACAAAGCAAATCCTGATAAATTATCTCTATTTAAAAGCAAATACACCATGTCTTAAAATGGAATAACGCATATTTGAGGTATTCCTTTAAATGTACTATGTCCCATTTGTAGGCCAAACAAATGAAAAGGTTAAATTCCAGCGGCATTTGAAAGATAATACTAATTTAGAACTTAATTCCCTAAAAAAAAAAAAAGGGGGGGGGGGGGGAGGGGGGCTTGAAAATGTCTGTAAGTTGGAAAATAACAACTATTAGTTGTCCTATCAACTTAAGAGCTATAGAGCCAGTAAGTAATAGTATGATTTTCAGACCATTGTACGTTTTATGTTGCTCCCGTTTAATGTTGGCCATTACAAGAAGTGGGTTATTGATGTAGACAAATGCTCATGTACCCTTTACAGTTCATTTAATGTATGTTATTACCAGAGAAGTAAAAAAGCCAGTCAGTCACTCAAAAGTGTCTGACAGCGAAGTCTAGCAAGTAAACGGGTTTCCTTGCATAATTCGAATATTAGAACACTGCTAACGTTTAAATTTCACAGATAGGACATACATTTTATAACATTTGGAGTGGACTAAAAGATTATTATTATTATTATTATTATTATTATGACATATTCATAGTTCCTGCAAAGCTCTACAGAATATGATGTTCGCTGCAAAAGGGACATAGTATCTTTAAGTCAGGAAACAATACCTTATCATAATTATACATATATTTCTGATTCATGTTTAGCCAGTAAATGTGGCAATAAAAAAAGTGACAAATTTAATTTCATGCAGTGTTTTTAACATTTGAATAGAGAACAGCATAATTATAGACAGACTACATACCGGTTTCAAACACCTTCATTTCAATCAAAAAGCCTGTCCTTCTTTCAGAGGAGTCAGATGTGAAAATCAACCACATATGTTTGTTAGTAGAAATAACGTCATCAGGCAACGAGTAACCGGTCAGATTCACCAACTCCGATGACTGGGCCCGCGGATTTAAACCGGAACCGACTATAAGGAAGTCATAGCCCGATTCAAGATCAAAATCGTTAAAGCTTGCCACTACCCGGTAGTTAGCTGGTCCAGAGACAAGCCATTTCATGTTTGCGTCGTTGGGATAATTATCCGGATAGTTAGGTGAAACGATGGCCAAAGATTCATCGTAAGTAAATATGCTGACCTCGGTTTCATTGACCGCATCTGAAACGAGATTTGCGATTTCATGACGTGAATAAAGCATGTACTTAATTTTATTCAACAACTGTAAGACACATTAAAAATCATCATTTATGTAGAGGTGCTTCCTCGTCATCCCAGGTATTACGCAAGATTTTACTAAAACAGATAAGAAATTCGGTTACAATTATTCACTTAAACAAAATATTATAGTTTGGCTTGGCTTGTTTAATGTGTCATTTTAACGTTCCACTTTTGCAGCCCAGAATGTAAATTTTGTACAAAGACTGCCATGTTTGTTTTAAACCATGAAATACATTTTTGGCCCTGTTAGTGATAATTAAATAATCGTTTAAGTGATGAAGATATACTAATTACCAGTTATATTTTCCTGACTTAAGACGACGATCTCAATCCAGAATCCATATCTTCTGATGGAGTCGTCGGAAGTAAAGTTCAGCCACATCTCATTGTTGAAGGAAACCACTCCGTCTGGAAGAGAAGAACCTGACAATTGCACTAACTGTGAGGTCAGGTCACTTGCGTTAAGACTAGAACCAATTCTCAGGTAATCAAAGCCGGACTCGAGATCAAAGGTGTGAAACTTGGCCACAGCCAGGTAGTCTTCTGGTCCTGAAACGAGCCACTGAACATTGGCATGGTTCGGATATTTGTCAGGGTAGTTTGGTGATATAATGGTCAAAGATTCACCGAGTTCCAAGAAACTGACCTCGTTGGTAGGAGCGTCATCTGAAAAGGATTTTTTTTCATGGCTTTGTTAATATATCAAAGTAGGAATCACACTTTAAGAATGAAATATAGAGTTTTAAAACCCCGACATGCATAGAAAGAAGTATTTGTTTCACAATTACAACTAGACTCTGACAATGAAAGGAAGAGTTGACAAGTGAATGAAGTAGATTTTTTGAACTCACTTTGCTCAAAATCTCATTGAAAAACAAAATATGTGGCATAAGACACAAATGGAATCCGCGGGTAAAACGGGCGCAGCCACTTCACCCCACACAAATACACATTCAAAAACGCAACCATTAGCAACAACCTTTTCTCATTGTAAAACAATTCTTATTCTGAAACATCCCTCGGCCCCTTCTAGAGCCTAACAAGGACGAACATGTTTCCCGAAATTGTTGTCTTAATGAATCTACCCCTTGGGTAAAAAAAACCAAACAGTTGATATGTATTACCTGTCATGTTAACAATTGAGATCTGTATTGAAAATCCTTGTCTTGTCACTGAGTTGTCCGAGGTAAAATTCAACCACATCTCATTGCTGATGGAAACCACATCCTCAGGAAGATTAGAACCCGATAGTGTCACGAGTAGCGAAGTTTGGTCGCTCGAGTCAAGACCCGAACCGATGGATAAGAAGTCATAGCCAGATTCCAGCTCAAATGAGTGAAACGTGGCCACTATCTGAGAGTCTGGTGGTCCAGAGACCAGCCACTGCATGCTAGCTTCATTCGTGTAGTTGTTAGGAAAGTTGGGTGAAACAACTGTCAGGAATTCGCCCATACCGAATACACTGACTTCAGCGTCATCTTCGTCATCTGAAAGAAAACAAGAACAGCAATTAAGGGACTTCATTTTCATCCACTTCGGCCATTCTTGATCACAGTTTCACGTCTGAATTTGGAAAATGCTTTTTAGAATTTGTTTTGTGTGGTTATAAAGCACTTAAAGGTATCACATTCAGAACAGAACTCTACAGCCTCTTTATCATGTTTATTGTGGAATACAATCATTCACCGGCATGTCAACTGTGATATGTTGAGCGCGAAGTGCCCGTATGTACTCATATTCGTATGATGAGATGTCTATCTGCTTGAATACCATCATATTCGGGCAGCGAGGAGGGAAATGTCCTAATTTGTACACACTTTATTCAATGTCATTTTTACTTGCTTGCTTCGCTCGCTTATGAATATTTAGAAGCTTTGACATTTTATAATGGGGCAAGCGATATCATCTCCTCCAAAATAACTGCTAATCGAGCTTACCTTCATTATCTGTAATGGACGAATCTAAAGAAAAAATAAACAGAGGCAAAATTACCAAGATGATTTCTTTGAAAAAGATTAGGCATGCTGAATAAATAAAATATACAAATTTTGGTTTTTAGTTTTTAGTTTTATGTATTTCATATTTTCATAGTTAATTGAATTTTGCGGTTGTTTATCAAAATGTAGTTTTTCCTATCGAAAATCATTTATTCGAGGTGTAATAATATCGTGTCCTCATTCTAGTGTAGGGAAATTGCCCATCCATTTTCACCAAATGAATGTCTAATATCAAGCACAGACTACTTACCGTCAAACTCCATGGTGTCTTTAATCCAGTCTGTGAAGTGCGAAATCCTTGCGTAAACGCCTGGGTAATTAGCCTGGGCACACCCTATACCCCAACTAGTGGATCCTACTAGATGCCAGCGACCATCAGCACCCTCACAAGTTAGCGGTCCTCCACTGTCACCCTGTATAGGAATATTTGATCAAAAGTAAGAAAACGTAGTACAACAACCGCAGTGGGTAAAGGTAAAGTCTGTAATACATCAATAGTTCCCGTCTTTCGGATGGTGACGTTAAAGGCCGGTTCCTGGACGTAAATAATCATGTCTGATTGATACACGTTAGTTAAAACCCAAAGACATACACACACACACACACACGCGAAAATGTTAACGTCTAAAATAAATTTTTCATTGGTAGACTCAAAGCTAAACTCTGGCCTGAAAACTATCAAAGCGTAATAAACAACGGGACATTAGCATTGCTAAAGATTTGGGACATCCGATCATTGATTTTGTTTATAATGAAATATGGCTATTTACCTGGCATGAATCCACTCCGCCTTCGATATATCCAGCACACAACTCTGCTTCTTCCACAATACCGTATTGACTGTAAAGGCCACTACAGATGTCGTGGCTGATTATATTCACCAATGCTTTCTGAAGATCATTCGAAATAGAACCTGTAAAAAACAAGAGCAGAATCGGATCACATTAATACCGGCTGGTTTTTTCTCACATAGTTTTGGCTTTACTTAGTTGATTAAAGAACTGCGATTGTCGGTTTTGGAATTAATTATCAATTATTGAAATTCTAATCAGGTTGTAATTGAATTGAGGTGGATAGGAAATGTAATAGGCGATTTTTTTCGATTTGTGTAATGATTTTACCTCCAGAAAACGTAGTACCCCATCCTGCTATCCAACATCTGCTGTATGCTATCGTTTCAGTTTGTATCGTAGCTAGGCAAGCTGGTCTCACGTAATCATTGAATTCCACTGGTTCCGAAAGATGGACTAGTGCGATATCATTCGCTATGCCATTGATATCACCGTAATTTGGATGCATGACGACGCTGTCAGCCTCTCTTACAACCTTATGCTCTTGGCTATTCGACAGATGACGAATGCCGAGGGTTATGGTGAAATCACTAGCTTCCATGCCATCTCTTCATAACGTGTAATATTTAAAAGAGAGAGAGAGAGAGAGAGAGGAAAAACAAAATACATATATTTATGGTAGTGTAAAGACTGTTGCACGAAAAAATTCGGGTTATTTGAATAACGGGAATTAAAAAATGGTTACAGCGCGCCTTAAAAAAAAACAGACAAAGGAGTCTCATCTACAATATTCCAGTTATTCGGCGGATGACGAATTATTATTATTATTATTATTATTATTATTATTTATATACTGCGCTTTTCCCAGAGTGGCCCAAAGCCAGTAAATTTAGCTGATCTATATGTATATATATATATATATATACATTTTATCGTATCCGGACAACTAACCCCTGGACAACAACCCCAATAAACTACCCCCTTGGACAATTACCCCCTATAGCAACAAGCCTCTAGGACGACTGCCCCCGGGACAACTACCCCAGACAACTAACCCCTAGGACAACTACCCCCGGACAACTACCCCCAAGACAACTACCCCCATAACTAACCTCTGGGACGACTTACCCCCCCTCCCCCGGACAACTCCCCCGGACAACTTCCCCCTACGACAACCATCTTCTAGGAAAACGAGTTGTTCCGGAGGGGGGGGGGGGGGGTAGTCGTCCAAGAGCGTGGTTGCCCGAGGGGGTAGTTCACTGGGGGAGGTTATCCGGGGGGGGGGGGTGGATGTCCAAGGGGTAGGTGTCCTACAACAATTTTTTATATACCGAAATGCAAGGAAACTGAAATACGATTGAGTAATGCATTATTCCCAGTTTATATCCGAATTTACAAAACGCAACTCGTTTATTCGTCATGGAGGTATGTGTTCATAACACTAAAGATACATATTATTATAATCCATTATAATCTGAACTTAAATTAAGGAATGAACGTCAAAATATCATTGTTCTAGCTCCTAAAATGTATTAGAATGTTAAAATTACTTACGCGCAGTGAGCTGCAGTCAGAACCCATTGGTTGTTTATCAAAGTACCGCCACAGAAATAGCCTCCCATCTCAACAGCAGCGATCCAAGGGAATTCCCCTAGATCAGCATTGACTCCTCCCACTATTCTAGAGTGGTAGTCATCGACAGCAGGGCGAGTACCGCATAAGAATTCCCCTGTCAGATCTGTGTTAATGAAAGACATGGGACAAAGATGCTAATTAAAGAAATTAATCTTACCAGGCAGGCCATCTTGCCAATGCTGAACATTTCTGAACACATTACTATGGACTTGGAGTGGAGGAATCTAAAGCGAGCTAACAACTTACCGCCTTCTCCACCAATACAGTATGATTCCTCAAGATTTTCGTCATCACTCAGTTGTCTACAATCAATCGGCCAGTCTTCGTCCATCAATGCTTTGTAAGATTCTCGACAGGCATCGGTGACTTCCTCACAAAGAGCCTTACAGGGGCGTCGAGACGGACCTCCGTGGGGGCAGTCCGCAAAGAGCATACCACAGAAGAGAAGCAGGTAATCTTCATGGCATTCTCCCAAACTGATTGTGTCTTCAATCAAACTGATTGCACTATCACGGTCTTGCGCTGTTGGGTTCGGGAAGTAAGTCCGATCGTAGGATAGCAGTTCTTCGCAAGTTGAGAAACGGAGATCAGTACATTGGGCTGTCAAAGGATAAAAATAATTTATAGATATTTGCTGCTGTATCCATAAAAGAACAGAAAACTCTACGGGTATACTAATGAGAAACATAATAGATATAGAACAAAACAGATTGTCATTCCATTTTAAATTTCAAAAGTCGATACTATCTTATTGGGATTCATGTAGAAAATAACAAAACATCGAGTGCAAGAGAGAATTAACACACATAACTTGACGATTCTTTAGTTTCTGCTATTCTCCCGACACTGTACGTTCTGTAAACTTACGACATAAATCTTCGTCTGAGAAGTCCGAGCAATCATTTTCTCCATTGCATACGTCATCAGATTCCAGACAGGTATCATCACCGCACATGAAGGCACATTCATCAGTGGAATTATCTGTATAGAATTAAAAATATCATTATCACCAATATCAAAAAAATCTTTGGTATATAGACAAAGAGGTCGTTTGAGTGGTCCAATACATAGAATGTACTTCATTGTTATTATAGCTAATTTACAAAGCAAATCCTGATGAAATTATGTTTATCGATACTTTAAAAAAAAAAAATCTTCTTTTAAAAGCAAATAAATCTTATCTTTGCATTGGAATAAACCATATTTACCTTAATTTCATTCCTTTATGTCAGGAACAATATCTAATCATAATTATATATGTAAATCTTATACATTTTCCGCACGTAAATGTGGCCATAGTAAAGTGAGAAATACATTTGTATGCAGTGTTCTTTACATCCGTAGGAAGAAAAGCAAATGGACAGACTACATACCGGTTTCAAACACTTTGATTTCAATCCAAAAGCCGGTTCTTCTTTCAGAGGAGTCAGATGTGAAGATCAACCACATATGATTGTTAGTAGAAATAACGTCATCAGGCAACGAGTAACTGGTAAGATTCACCAACCCCGATGACTGAGCCTGGAAATCTAAACCGGAACCGATTCTAAGGAAGTCATAGCCCGATTCAAGATCAAAAGCGTGAAAGTTTGCCACAATCCGATATTTAGCTGGTCCAGAAACAAGCCATTTCATGTTTGCGTCGTTGGGATAAATATCCGGATAGTTAGGTGAAACGATGGTCAAAGATTCACCGTAAGTAAACACGCTGACCTCGGTGCCATTGAACAGATCTGAAACGAGATTTGTGATTTCATGACCGTGAATAATGCCGTACACAATGCAGTGCGTACGCCAAATGCCTTTTTGGTACCCTCTCTTCAAATTGTTTTTAATCACTCATGCGTAAAATATGCATCATATGAGTTGCATCAAATGAAAGAGGAGAATCTAAGCTAGGCAAATATGTTTTATTTTTATTAATTTTAATTGTGATTAAGGCATGGTGGCTCAATGGTTAGAGCGCCCGCCTCATGAACGGGAGGTCGTGGGTTCGAACCCCGGCCGAGTCATACCAAAGACTTATAAAAATGGGACCTTCTGCATTCTAGCTAGGCGCTCAGCATATTAGCTTGGAGAAGGGTAGTAATAACATATTATGTTATGCAGGGCCCGTTGGAAGAGCAGTTTCATAACTGAAGTGGCTACCCTGGGTAAATAAAACGTTATTATTATTATATTATTATAAAACATCGATAATTCTCGGTTTTTGTTGTTTTGAGACGCACTGTATTATTCAACATCTGTAAGACACCATCCAAGTCATAATTTATGTAACGGTGCCTCCTCGTCATCGTAGTTACGCCCGAGAATTATGCAAGATGTTATTAAAACCGGAAAGGAATTTATATACGATTTTGTTCACTTAAACAAAATCTTATAGTTTGGCTTGTTCTATGTTTTTATGTTACGCTAATTTTTTTAAATTTTTTATCAAACCATCAATGAAATTATTGTCCTATTAAGTGAAACTTAAATGATTGTCGTGCTATAATACATATTTTGATAAATTGTTAAAAGTGATGAAGATATAGTTATATATTACCAGTTATATTTTCCTGCCTGAAGACCATGATCTCAATCCAGAATCCATCTCTTCTGACGGATTCGTCGGAAGTAAAGTTCAGCCACATCTCATTGTTGATGGAAACCACTTCGTCTGGAAGAGAAGAACCTGACAACTGCACCAACTGTGAGGTCAGGTCACCCGCGTTAAGACCAGAACCAATTCGCAGGTAGTCATAGCCGGACTCAAGATCAAAGGTGTGAAACTTGGCCACAGCCCGGTAGTCTTCTGGTCCTGAAACGAGCCACTGGACATTGGCATGGTTCGGATAATTGTCTGGGTAGTTTGGTGATACGATGGTCAAAGATTCCCCTTGCCCGAACACACTAACTTCGTTAGTTGGAAGTTCGTCTGAAAAGTAATATGTACATTGCTTTGTAAATATCAGAGTGTACGAATCATACTTTAATAATGGTATACAAAAGGTTAAAAAGGCAAACGTTACGCATTTTATATGGAATGTACCTGGACTGTTGAAAACTTGAATTGAATTGATTGAATTGATAATGATTTTATTGAGAAAAAAAGAACAATAATGCATCGCGGCCTAAACGGCCGAATTGGGCAATGTTTTACAAATGTAAAATACAATATATAAAAACGTTCATACCAAATAACATCAAAATGAATGAACTGAACTTGAATGAGTAAATTGTTAAAAACTAAGATCTTTATCGAAACGCCTGATCACCGAGTAGTCAGAGGTAAACGTCAGCCACATCTCATTGTTAATGGAAACCACATCCTCGGGAAGATGAGAACCAGATAATTTCGGAAGTAGTGATGTTTGGCTGTTTGAATCAAGACCATAACCGATTGATAATAAGTCATAGCCTGACTCCAACTCAAATGAGTGAAAATTGGCCACCATCTAGAGAGTCTTCTGGACCAGAAATAAGCTATTTCCTCCTTTCGTTATTGGCATAGTTGCTATGCTCACTCTTTTGAGATGGTTTACTCTCACTGTGGCTTCTCGGCGATTTTTTTTGTCTCACGAGTTGGTTGTAGCTTCTGCTGCAATCTCGCTGTATTCGTAGTCATCGGCGTATACGCTTTGTCCACGTCGTAGTTGATTCTAAAGAAGACGTCTATTTCGTCGATAGCGACTTCCTCCTTCACCTTAGATGATGTATGAGCGAGGTGATGTGTGTTTCTCGATGACGACCACTGGTTCCCACACCTTACCATTTCGGTAGAAAACTATCTCTCCAGGTTGTGAAGATGACAGATCTTTGGATCCCCTGTAATAGAAATGCATTTGACATTCTTCCAGATTCTTTTCCTATTCAGCAAGAGCTCTTGACGCACAGGTTGTGGTCCAAATAGTCTGCTCGAGTGGGCAGTGTGGTGTTGGTCCTTGTTTCTATAGGCCAGAAGAGCTAGATATACATCTTCACCTCTTTCTGGCGACTTCTTCAAGAGGCTTAAAAAAAAAAGCTATCAGCACAGCCTTTTCGGCTTTTCCATTAGACTGTTGGTATCTTGGAGAAAATTGTATGTGTCTAATTCCATACTAACTGTTAGTCTAGCTGGAGACATTTGAAGGTAGTCTGCCATGCACACTGATCTGTCTTGGCTCTCCTCATCATCTTCACTCTTCACTACCTTCCTCATCCTGATCACTTTCATCCTTTTGAACAGCATGTCAAATGTTGTACTGATCTCATCCTTGAACTGCCAGTATTGCCTTATTTTTGCTTCTACCTTTTTACTCATCTTTTGCCAGCCTTCTTTGACTATTTCCATCATCTTACACAACACAAAGTCTGCTATAGAGGTTATTTCTGCAACTCATTTAGTCTAGCTGGAGACATTGGAAGATAGTCTGTCATTGATACTGCTAAGTCTTGGCTCTCCTCATCATCTTCACTCTCCGGATTAAGTCTCTACTAAGAACATCAGCAACGTTCATATCAGTGCCTTTCTTGTACTGCATAGTACAGTCACACTTCTGGAGTTTCAGCGGTGTTCTCTGTAGACGTGGTGGGGTATCCGCAAGAGGCCTTTTCTTGATCGATCTAGTGGTTTGTAATACGGCTCTTCCACAATTTCTGTCATGAACACGAATTGGTGAAATTTCTCTGCTCCATACACCAAATCTAGCTGCCAGTTCTTTTTCTATTTGTACATATCGTCTCTCATGTTCAGTGAAGGCCTTGGATGGATAGACCACCGGCTTCTCATTCTGAAGGAGTGCTACTCCAACGCCTTTCTGCGATACACCCACACTTATTACTCCTTGCACATGCAGGTCCTAGTATTGCAGTATGGGAGCTTTTGTAACCAGTTTCTGCAATTTTGGAAAGCTCTAGTCTGCTCTTACTGCCACTGTCAGTCTTTCACCAAGAGCATCCTCAGAGGTACAGTCACTACTGAAAATTGAGGAATAAACTTGCCAAGTTAATTGATCATTCCTAGATACCCCTGCAATTCTTTTTTGTTTCTCGGCTGCTACATGTTTTCATCTGCTTCTACTTTCATCATGTCAGGTTTCAGACCATCAGCAGTCAGCAAGTGACCAGTGTACTTCACTTCATCTATTGCGAGTTTGCATTTGCTTTCATTCAGTATTACATTGTTATCTTGTAGCGTACTGAACACAGCCTTGTATCAGGATGTCGTCCGTCACATTATTACGCCTTCCAGGCATTCCAACATCCGTGACATTGTTCTTTCGAAGATTTCAGGAGCGAAGTTAATGGCAAAAGCCATTCTGGTATACTTTTACCTTCCAAATAGTGTACTAAAGCTACATAGATCTGAGCTCGCCTTATCCAGTCTCACCTGCCAGTATGCACAGTTGGCACCAAGAGTACTGAATACTCTAGTATTGGGGAAACTCGACACTACTTCCTCGATAGTCTTCATGGGAAAATGCTCCCTCTCTATGGCTTCGTTCAGTTCCTTGGAGTCATGGCAAATTCTCACTTTATGACTGTTCTTTTTAGCTACAATGAAAATGCTGTTAACCCATGCAGTTGGTTTTGTCACCTTCTCAATGCCGTTCAAATCTTCTAGTGCGACGGGTGCGAGGAGCCAGGGTTTTGGGAACAGCATCTTCGAGGAGGCGCGATAGCTCAGTCGATACAGCAGTTTTCTCGTAAACCGGTGACCCGGGTTTGAAATCAAGTCGATGCGCTAGTGCCCTTTGGTAAGGCATTAATCCTCATTACCAGGTCCCTCGGAGAGGACCTAAAGCCATCGGTCTTCTGGTTGCTTATTTACAAGCATTTATTGCTTAATAGCTGTCAGGTAAAATAACCACCACTAACTATCTATCTTCTCTGACATTGATCTGGTGTATACCTGGCATGCAACCTCATCTATGAAATAGGTCTCAATATCTCTTTTTGATATCCTGTGCTGCATCGACTCTATCGACCCTCTTGATCAAACCAAGTTGTTGGCAGGATTGGAATCCCAATATTGGTTGCACATGCTGACCAACAACCTGACACTCTAGGTAAAACCTTTTCTTATGTTCACATAGGAGCATTGTCTCACCTACTGGCTGTATCCTATGCTCTGAGTACACCACCAGCCTTGAACTTGACTTCCGCATAGGTGATCTCAGCTTATGTAGTAATACTGCTGGTATGATGTTATACTGTGCACCAGTGTCCAGTTTAAATCGCACTTTCTTTGAGCCAAACTTCAGATCAACAAACCAGTATTCCCAGCTCTCTGATGACTTGGTGACATCAAGGAAGAAGCCCTGCATTTCTTCTTCAGCATCGACATCATTACTTCTCACCATTTATGCCCTTCTTTTCAGGTTCGGACAGTGATGTCTTGCAAACACCTGCAAAGTGATTCTCCTTCTGGCATTTGTTGCCATATGCTTGACACTTATTCTTGTCAGCAGCATGATATTTACCACAGTACTTGCACTGCCGGACAGTCTTGATTACCACTCATCTTTGGCTTCAACTTCCGCAATGCGTGTACATCCTGGGCTATGCCGAACACTGTCATCATCTCCTTCGACAATTCCGCTGCTCTGTAATTTTGAAGCCAAATTTATCGAGCGTCAATTCAGACTCTCGCACTAATCGCTCTCTCTCAGCCCATCATCATGGATGTCACAAATGATTCTGTCTCGAATCAAAGAATCATGGAAATGTGAGGAAGATTCCTGGATTCCAAATCTAAGGGTGCTGGAGGCTTCAATTGCTCCATGCCATACCTTCCATTTCTTCTTGAAACTCGCTTATAGATCATATTTGATAGCTCACTTCATTCCATCAACATCACTTGCGCTTCTTAAACCATGTAATAATTATGCCTGACCTCGAGTTAGAAGCTAAAAAGAAACTTTTTTAGTTGAAACATACTAATAAGTACATGAGATTCCCACAGAAGCATCTATACAGAGATGTTCATGTGTTGTTGTGCATGCCTTATATATTACCACGAGGTGGGGCTATTCACCTTTAGACTTATGAGATATACGTTTACCATTGCAGTATTTATGCATGTATGTATCCAGGAAACACTAGAAGAAAGAAAGAAAGACATTTCATGAAGACATATTGCTGTTTATTATGGGTCGAAATATATTTTAGGGCTTCACATATTACCTGTGTTGTTTGAAGGGTCAAAGACCATGATTTCGATCCTAAAGCCTTTCTCTGTCACTGAGTTGTCTGAGGTAAAATTCAACCACATCTCATTGCTGACGGAAACCACATCCTCAGGAAGATTAGAACCCGATAGTGTCACGAGTAGCGAAGTTTGGTCGCTCGAATCAAGACCTGAACCGATTGATAAGAAGTCATAGCCAGATTCCAGCTCAAATGAGTGAAACGTGGCCACTATCTGAGAGTCTGGTGGTCCAGAGACCAGCCACTGCATGCTAGCTTCATTCGTGTAGTTGTTAGGAAAGTTGGGTGAAACGACTGTCAGGGACTCGCCAATACCAAATACACTGACTTCAATGTCATCTTCGTCATCTGAAAGAAAACAAGAACAGCAATTAAGTGGCTAAATTTTCGTCCACTTCAGTAATTCTTGATCTTAGTTTCTCGTTTGAAATTGGAGCACACTTTTAAGGACTCCCATTCTTTTGGTTCTAAAGCATTGAAAAGTACCAGATTCAGTACAGAACTCTACAGCCTATGTATAATGTTTATTGTGAAATGCAATCATTCAACTGCACGTCACCTGCAATATGTTGAGCGCGAAGTGCCCGAATGTCCTCATATATGTATGATGAGATGTCTGACTGCTTGAATATCATCATTTTCGGGCAGCGAGGAGGCAAATGTCCTAATTATGTACAAACTTTATTCATTAGCTACTCACTTGCTTCGCTCGCTTGTAAATATCTAGAAGCTATTTAAGTTCATAATGGGGCAAGAGATATCATCCACTTCAAAATAAATGCTAAACGAGCTTATCTTCGTTATCTGTCATGGACGAATGTAAAAAAAAAAAAAAAACAGATAGAGAACAAAATACCAAAATTATTTCATTGAAAATGATTGAACATGCTGAATAATCAAAATATAAACATTTTTGTACTTAATGTTTTTATAGTTAATTGAATTTCGTGGTTGTGAAATGTAATAATATCGTGTCTTCCTTTCATTAATAGGGCAATTCCCAATTCAATTGTCACCAAATGAATGCTTAATATCAAAAGCAGACTACTTTACCGTCGAATTCCATAATGTCCTTAATCCAGTCTGTGTAGTGTGAAATCCTTGCGTAAACGCCTGGGTAATTGGCCTGGGCACACCCTATACCCCAACTAGTAGATCCTACTAGATGCCAGCGACCATCAGCACCCTCACAAGTTAGCGGTCCTCCACTGTCACCCTGTGTTGTATAGGAATATTTTTTTCAAAAGTTAGAAAAAGTAAAACAACAACTGCCTTGGGTAAGAGGGACTCTTCAAATTGCAAGCAGGACCAAAAGTCTGTAATACATCAATAGTTTCCGTCTTTCGGATGGTGACGTTAAAGGCCGGTCCCCAGACGTAAATAATCGTATGTGTTTGATACACTTCTGTAAAACCCCAATGACACACACAAACACACGCAAAAGTGATAACGTCTAAAATAAATGTTTCATTGGTAGACTCAAAGCTAAACTGTGGCCTAAGAACTATCGAAGCGTAATAAACAATGGAACATTAGCATTACTAAAGATTTAGGAAATCCAATAATTGATTTCGTTCATAATGAAATATGGTTATTTACCTGGCATGAATCCACTCCACCTTCGATGTATCCAGCACACAACTCAGCTTCTTCCACAATACCGTATTGACTGTAAAGGCCAGTACAGATGTCATGGCTGATTATATTCACCAATGCTTTCTGAAGATCATTCGAAATAGAACCTGTAGAAAACAAGAGCAGAATCGGATCACATTAATACCGGCAGGAGTTTTTTTCACATGGTTTTGGCTTTACTTAGCTGATAAAAGAACTGCGATTGTCGGTTTTGGAATTAATTATCAATCATTGAAATTCTAATCAGGTTGTAATTGAATTGAGGTGGATAGGAAATGTAATAGGCGATTTGTTTCGATTTGTGTAATGATTTTACCTCCAGAAAACGTAGTACCCCATCCTGCTATCCAACATCTGCTGTATGCTATCGTTTCAGTTTGTATCGTAGCTAGGCAAGCTGGTCTCACGTAATCATTGAATTCCACTGGTTCCGAAAGATGGACTAGTGCGATATCATTCGCTATGCCATTGATATCACCGTAATTTGGATGCATGACGACGCTGTCAGCCTCTCTTACCACCTTATGCTCATGGCTATTCGACAGATGACGAATGCCGAGGGTTATGGTGAAATCACTAGCTTCCATGCCATCTCTTATTAACGTGCAATGTTTAAAAGAGAAAGAGAGAGAGAGAGAGAGAGGGGAAAAAACAAAATACATATATTTATGGTAGTGTAAAGACTGTTGCACGAAAAAATTCGGGTAATTTGAATAACGGGAATTAAAAAAATGGTTACAGCGCGACTTAATAAAAAACAGACCAAGGAATCTCATCTACAATATTTCAGTTACTCGGCGGATGACGAATACAAGTAAATTTAACTGATGAATGAATATATATGTATCTATATATACATACTTTTCATCATATCCAGACACCCCCTGGACATCCACCCCCAGGATAACCACACCAGTCAACTACCCCTTAGGGCAACCACCCTCTAGGACGACTGCCCCCGGACAACTATCCTAGGGGGTAGTTGTCTGGGGTGTAGTTGTCCCGGGGGTAGTCATCCTAGAGGATGGTTGCCTGAGGGGATGGTTGTCCTAGGGGTAGTTGACTGGGGGAGGTTATCCGGGGGGGGGGGGGTAGATGTCCAAGGGGTAGGTGTCCTAGAACCGTATTTTATAAATCGAAATGTATAACAATTGAAATACGATTGTGTAACGCATTATTACCAATTTGTAAAACTTAATTTTCCGAATTTTCAAAACGCAACTCATTTATTCGTCATGGAGGTATGTGTCGTTATACGCATGTATAACACTTAAGATACATATTTTTATAATCCACTATAATCTGACCGTAGATTAAAGAATGGACGTCAAAATATCATTGTTCTAGCTCCTAAAATGTATTAGAATGTAAAAATTACTTACGCACAGTGAGCTGCAGTCAGAACCCATTGGTTGTTTATCAAAGTACCGCCACAGAAATAGCCTCCCATCTCAACAGCAGCGATCCAAGGGAATTCCCCTAGATCAGCATTGACTCCTCCCACTATTCTAGAGTGGTAGTCATCGACAGCTGGGCGAGTACCGCATATAGAGTCCCCTGTGAGATCTGTAGAAATAAGAGACATGGTAAAAAGTTGGTTATCCGAGAAATTTCGTCAATTAACCTTACCCGGGGGTGTTTCATAAAGCTGTTCTTAAAGTTACGCATGACTTTACGAGTGATTTATATATGAAAAGCTAAATGGGATGCTCAATCATTTTGTAACTGCATCAACTAAAGTTGAACTGTGCAGATGTAGATTAACACTCTTATTATAACAATCTTTTTTAATACCAAGTATATTTTTTGCCACAATTTAATGGAGGTTATTAGAAATATAGTCACACTTTGTGAAAACATTAGGACAAACTTTGAGCATCCTGTCTGGCACTTCATATTCAAGTCGTTCGTAAAGTCTGCGTAACTTTACGAACAGCTTCATGAAACGCCCCCAGGCAGGAAAAATCTTCCCTAAAATGAACATTTCTAAATACATGACTATAACCCAGAAAGGAGCCAACAACTTACCGCCTTCTCCACCAATACAGTAAGACTCCTCAAGATTTCCGTCATCACTCAGTTGTCTACAATTGATTGGCCAGTCTTTATCCATCAATTCTTTGTATGATTCTCGACAGGCATCGGTGACTTCCTCACAAAGAGCCTTGCAGGGGCGCCGAGACGGACCTCCGTGGGGGCAGTCCGCAAAAAGCATACTGCAGAAGAGGAGCAGAAAGTCTGCATGGCATTCTTCCAAAATGCTTGTTTCTTCAATCAAACTGATTGCACTATCACGGTTTTGGGCTGTTGGGTTCGGGAAGTAAGTCCGATCGTAGGATAGAACTTCTTCGCAGGTTGAGAAATGGAAATCAGTACATTGGGCTGCGCAAAAATAAGAAAACAATATGACAAAATGATTCATAAACATTCTTCTACACGACAATACAAACTACAATATACTTAAAGACACATGAGAAGAAGGTTCCACAATAAAGTGTGTGTATAGGAATTATTATTTAAAAAGAAAACATGTTCAAAAGGACAGTGATAATTTTACAACCCCCAACCCCCATGAAACCTTTGGGCCGTATTGTACCAATTAATTCAAATAAACCCGAACACGGGTCGAAGATCAAGTTTACCAAAGGAAAACTTAGACTTCTGACTAACTTCTTTTATCAAACCCCTTTGTATAAGCCCAGCCTCGGGTTTAAAGATAAATTTGAGTTCTGGTCATGCGATTGCATTGGCAAAGAAACGGTGTGTAATCGATCAGAATAGGTTGATCATCTAGTATACAAGTATTGGTGTGTACTGCAAGGTTCTGGAATCATACAAATAATAAGAAATTCGGCCCAGTCATGGTAAAGTTACAAGCCCTGTACACATAAATATGTATATGGGACTACACGAACATGTGGCATAAAAATCCGTCCCTATTGTTATATTTTTACATGCAATATTTGGAATATTTAAGCATTTGAAGAGCCATGCTTTTTAGGGAACATTTTTTATTTGATGTTCTTCTACATTTGCATTATACCAATGATAACGCTCACAAATTATATTTCGACTCTACCCAGAACTCAACCTTCTCTTTAAATGTAGTATAAATTGGACTTTGTCCCTCACTTACGGCATACATCTTCATCTGAGAAGTCCATGCAATCATGTGCTCCATTGCAAACTTCAACAGACTGTATACATGTTGTACCATCACCGCACATGAAGTCACATTCGTTGGTGGAATTATCTGAAACAAAAACAAATCAAATATCGAAATTGCTCTTAATAGAATCATGTTATAGCTTTTGAAACAATATCAAATAAACTTATTTTCATGTTCGATTCGGGGATTTAGAATGTCAAAACACTTCATTATCAATATTAATCAGGGAGGTTTTCAAAGGTATTTAAAAAAGCTTTGGATCAAATTAATCAAAATCACTTTTCGTGCATTATTTATCAATCCTTTGTGAAATACCATCCACACATACCTTTTTCAAACATCTTGATTTCGACCCAAAATCCTGACCTTCCCACTGAATGATCGGAGACGAAGTCGAGCCACAATTCATTGTTAAGAGAAATGACGTCATCTGGCAAAGAGTAACCCGACAGTTTCACTAACTGCGATGATACAACCTCGGGATCCAAACCAGAACCGATTGTAAGGATGTCATAGCCGGATTCCAGATCGAAAGCTTGAAAGCTTGCCACAATCTGGAAGCCATCTGGTCCTGAAACCACCCACTGCATGTTTGCGTCGTTGGGATAGTTATCCGGATAGCGAGGGGAAACGATCGTTAGAGATTCGCCATAACCAAACATACTGACTTCGCTGCCGTTGACCACATCTGAAAAATAATTCACGATTTCATTATGTTTAATTAGCCTACAGACTTTTCCAAGCAAAAATATCTACCCGAATATCAGATCACAATTTAATGTTACAGTAAAGCATAAGCCGCCCAAGGATATAATCAGGGAGAAAATCATAATAGAACGCAAGAGAAAGGCAGAATATAGCGAAAGAAAGCAAAAGAAAAGTATGACCTTTCGGTCAATCTATGAGTATGCAGATGTCGCCAAAAGAACTCGCTGCAAATAGTTTAGAAAACATTATGTTTCGCGCTGTCATGCAGCCACTGGTTATCTCATTTGTCAGCGTTTCAGGAAATGTGGGAAGTTTAAATCACCTTCCGGCTCGAAAACCATGATCTCGATCCAAAACCCATTCCTGGTGACAGAGGAGTCGGACGAAAAGTTCAGCCACATCTCATTGTTGATGGAAACCAGATCATCGGGAAGAGAAGAACCTGACAAACGCCCCAACTGTGAGGTCAGGTCACTCGCGTTAAGACCAGAACCAATTCGCAGGTAGTCATAGCCGGACTCCAGATCAAAGGTGTGAAATTTGGCCACAGCCCGGAAGTCTTCTGGTCCAGATACGAGCCACTTAACGCTAGCATGGTTCGGATAGTTGTCTGGGTAGTTTGGTGAGACGATGGTCAAAGATTCACCAAGCCCGAACACACTAACTTCGTTAGTTGGAACTTCGTCTGAAACGAAAATTTGTAAATAGCACAATAACAATGTGTGATTATAAGCATCACACTGGTTTGAATACATAAATGTAATCTAGTCTACTTACGCTTTCACAGACGTTTAGAGATATTGAGAGTGGAATGAAAGCAACCGATTTCAGAGATATTTTGTTTTACAAAAAACTGTTATATCGGCGTAGACATGCTTTGTTGGCTTGCATTTTTTGCCCCTTTTAGGAATTACAAAACTATCAGTGCAAGTCTGATTGTATGGAAAAAGTCCAGCATGTTATTCATCCAAATGAGATTGAAGAGGAAATGAGACTGAAGACAACTACAAATTAACCCATACATACACAGTTCACATACAAAGTAACTCTTTACTTTACTGAAATGAATAGATACTTTACCTGTAGTGTTAGGCAGTTGAAAGACCATTATCTCTATCCAAAATCCTTTCCTTGTCACTGAGTAATCTGAAGTGAAATTCAGCCACATTTCATTGTTGGTGGAAACAACGTCCTCTGGAAGTACAGAACCCGTAAGCGTTACCAAATGCGATGCATGGTCACTCGAGTTCAGACCAGAGCCAATTGTCAAGAAATCATAGCCGGATTCCAGCTCAAATGAATGAAATATTGCAACTATCTGCGAATCTGCTGGTCCAGAAATCAGCCATTCCATTCTCGCATGATTCATGTAGTCGTCTGGATAGTTGGATGAAACAATCGTCACCGATTCACCAGCACCAAACGCACTACTAGTAACTTCAAAGTCGTCTTCATTATCTGGAACGAAACAGAGGGATTACAGGACTTAAAACGTAACCAAATGCAGTAATTAAATCTGCATAGACATAGATAATAGATGAATTATATTACAAGCATGCATGACTAGTACCTATTAAGGGAGGGAGAATAATTACTCTGCAAGGCAACCATTCGAAAAAATTAATCAAGTTTCGCGTGAGCTGTTTTGCGACTGTAAGTTTGCAACTATAAAGTCTGTATATTTTCGTACATTGTTCATTTTGCTCACTCTGATAACGAATTTAAATAAAAGGAAAATTAATTTTCATGTCTGACATTAGTATAAATAAATTACAGGGTATGATTAATTGATGACATTATTCCCCTTCGACTACATTTTAGACTGAAGTCCAACGACTGGGAACGCATCTTGTACTTATGAAAATAGGAGGAAGTGTCGTGGTATGGAAGTTCATATACTTGACTCTCAATCTAAGGGTTAAGGGCTCAAATCCCAGTCAGGCACTAACGTCATTTGGCAAGACACTAATCAGAATTTGCCACTCTCCACCCAGGTGAAAATAACTACCTGACCATTGCGAGAGTAACTTTAATTGCAAGGCCCCGGCCCCAAGAAGAGCAGCATTAATGCTGGTGTGGAAACCCTCTTTTAATAAGACCCAGTTATTTTATCATTATTAATTAATGGTTCCATGCGAAATCTTGTATGAAAAATTATTAAAGAAAAGCACTTCCTCGTATTAATCTTTGAATATTTTGAAGGTCCAGTCTTCTTAACTAGGTGGAGAACAAATCTAATGTGAATGAAAACACGTATGGTTTACCAACATATCCCATGGTATCCTCAATCCAGCGAGTATATTGTGAAATCCTTGCGTAAACGCCTGGGTAACGGGGCTCAGCACAGCCCACACCCCAACTAGTAGATCCTACAAGATGCCAGCGACCATCAGCACCCTCACAAGTTAGTGGTCCTCCACTGTCACCCTAAGTTGCAAGAGTAATTTCAAATTTGTGTATTAAAGGTAATAGGTTCATTAAAACAAATTATCCACATCATATTCCTTGATTCTTTGAAGGATATCATTAAAAAGAAACAATCTACGGAATATCTAAGTAATGAGTATTCCTAGAATTACCTTTGTGAAATGATAAGTAACTTGTGAATATATGACAAAAAATGCTAACCAATGAATCACGGTGGCACATGATCGTATGCGCCACGACTTCTATACCTTCATGAAAACTGTATTTTGTTAAAGTAAAAATTACCTGACATGAATCTACTCCGCCTCGAATATAACCGGCACAAATCTCCGCTTCTTCTATGATATTGTAGTCAGTGTACAGTTGATCACATACGTCGTGATCGATAAGATGAACGAATGCCTTCTGAAGGTCATTCGATAGATAACCTGTTAAAACACAGACAAAACAAATGTAAGCATCACAGATGGCGAAAATGAATGAGACAGAATGTGAGGGCAGAGAAAGTTGCTTGAAAAACACACCCGGTGACGATTGCTTCACAGTCGAAAGCTCACACCAGTTTAATTCCTTTATTCAATTATGTACCAAAAACTTAACCCTTAAAGGGATCGTTTAACAATGTTAAATCTGAGATACACGGCCCTACGTGTTATCAGTGTCTGTGATATGGTGTAATATTGAAACCCTAAAAGAAGTGCTTCAAAAAAGTAAAAATCTCTGAGTGACCGGTTTTACCATACTCGTTTTCCCCAATAGACTGTAGTGGCGTGAAAACCGTCAGGCAAATGGTTTTCAAAATTTGTAATTTCAATCATAAATATCTTGATAATCAGACAGGCGATCGGCTTGTAAAAGTCATGGGGTTCCTGACTGACCTAAAGGTTTATAATTATAATTGCAGCATGAGCTAAATCCAGAATTTTGTTTCAGAATCTGAGACAAAGTTACCGGATCCCTTTAACCTACTCCAAACTAAAGTTTAAATCTAAAGTGCAACCCTAACCTTACATTTTTTAGCGAAATAAAGTACAACAAAATTTGTTCTCGTATGCACCAGCAATTGCATAGTCCCATTTGGAAAAAAAATAACAAGAAGTGGCAGTTCTAGTAGATTATACAAGATTCCATTAAATAAAATAATGAGAAATTGTAAATCATTTACTTAAAAAGTATTAAACATACCTCCGGAAAACAAGGATCCCCATCCTGCGATCCAACATCGGCTGTATGCCATCGTCTCATTTTGTAGTGTAGCTAAGCAAGCTGGTCTTACGTAATCGTTAAATTCGACTGGTTCGGAAAGACGGAGCAGTGCGATATCATTCGCTATGCCATTGGCATCACCGTAATTTGGATGCACGATCACTCGGTCAACCCCCAACTCCACTTTAGACTCAGGTTGTTCGAGCAGATGACGAATGCCAAGGGTAATGGTGAAATCACTTGGCTCCATTCCATCTCCACTACCTTCCCCTCCATCTCTATATGTCAACGTCAATTTGGATTTGGAAAATAAAAACAAGTTCAGAATAAATGGTTCTTGAAGGTGTAAATGAATATGTATATAAAAACATGTGGAAATATCAATGTTCTGCAATTCTGTGCTCAGTAAACATCTGTAAGAAATGACAGGTCACTATTTTTCTCGTTTGCATTTTTTGTAGTGATGTTGTGATGAGAGTAGTTATTTTCCAGAAGAACTGACTTTCTGATGATAATATAACCACGGATTGATGTACATGTATTGCTTTGTGGTTAATAGTGAACGATATTTTGCTACAAATTTGATATTCACTTTACCACTTTGAGCAAAGAGACCCTGTGTATCCCATTGTTTTTAAGCAAAATATCAAAAGCCACAATATATATTACAGCAATATCCAAATGTCACACATATTATGATAATACTGCATTGGTGTGCATCTGACATGCATGCACAGAACATCGCCATCTGATCGAATTATCACAACAAAGAATTGTTAACCGTTAAATTTGACTTCCCTTTTAATATGGCACTGAACAGTAGGACATACTGTACACTATTATCATTACCATTACTAGATGTCAAAATCTTTCCTATGGACAGTCATCGTCAATTAGAGAAATACTTACGCGCAGTGAGCTGCAGTCAGAACCCATTGGTTGTTTATCAAAGTACCGCCACAGAAAGAGCCTCTAATCTCAACAGCAGCGATCCAAGGGAATTCCCCTATATCAGCATTGACTCCTCCCACTATTCTAGAGTGGTAGTCATCGACAGCTGGGCGAGTACCGCATATGGAGTTACTCGTGAGATCTGTAGAAATGGAAGACATGGGATAAAGATGCGTAATTTAATATAAACAAGTTTTTCGCCAAATTAAATCTTGACAGAGAGGGGATATTTTTGAGAAGCATCCATGTATGCTGAACATTAATGACAAGTATTTCGTAATTGAAAAGAGGGCAGAATATAATTTCACGGGCTGACAACTTACCGCCTTCTCCACCAATACAGTAGGAGTCCTCCAAATTGTCTTCATCACTCAGTGGTCTACAATCAATTGGCCATTTAGCGTCCACCAATGCTAAGTATGATTCTCGACAGGCATCGGTGACTTCCTCACAATGAGCCTTGCAGGGGCGTCGAGACGGACCTCCGTGGGGGCAGTCCGCAAAAAGCATACTGCAGAAGAGGAGCAGAAAGTCTGAATGGCATTCTTCCAAACTGCTTGTATCTTCTATTATACTGATTGCACTATCACGGTTTTGGGCTGTTGGGTTCGGGAAATAAGTCCGGTTGTAGGATAGCACTTCTTCACAGGTTGAAAAACGGAGATCAGTACATTGGGCTGTCAAATGTAGCAACAAAAAAAAGCATTGAATTATGAACATAGTATATAACGAAACAGTTGATAGAGGCTATACAAACTAAAGTCTTGATATACAAAATGAAAACAAAGCAACGAACCCCCCCCCCCCACTCAGTGTTATTTAGGGTACGCATATGCATGTTCTCTCCCTTGGAAAACACCACCTAAGTCTGGTGTTAAAGTCATTACGGGCCGGATTTTTTTGTGTATTACGAGCCGGACTTTGTTGCGTGAAAAGTACCCCTTTACCGGACATTTTGGGAACATGAATGCGACCCCTCCGACCCCAGAATAGGGGGCGGGGGGGGGGGGGGAGGGGGGGGGGGGAGGGGGGGAAACAAATTTAAAGAAAAAACTGCTCAAAACTTTAGACGGTTTGAGAATGGAGAGGCAATTGAAATTGTTTAACTTTGTTTAACCGCTGTTCTCCTATCTTTTTTAAAATTAATACTTACGACAGAGATCTTCGTCAGAGAAGTCCGAGCAATCATTTTCTCCATTGCACACGTCATCGGAATCAAGACAGGTTCCATCACCGCACGTGAAGTTACATGTTCCAGTATCTGAAACAATTGATTGATTGTTATGATAGTAGAAAGTGGACAATGTCATTGAAGAGTCGATGGAAAATATAACATTACTCTTCTTTCAACTATGGAATATTTAATGTTCTCTGTTTCTTTATCGTATTTCTAATATCAAATAAAATTGTATTGTTTGTATTCAAAATCCAATACTAAGGGTAAGCTCCAACAATAACCAAAGAAGATACATAAATATTAACCTGTCGATAAGAAGGGGTTCAATATTAAACATGGAAAGAAATAGCAAATCCATCCATATTTGAAGAAAGAAGATGAACATGAATATATCATGAAAAACTCTTAATAGCATGGTGGTAATGGATATTTTATTGAAAAATGCGATTACCTGTGTCGTTCTCTCCAAAGACCGTGATCTCAATCCAAAACCCTTCTCCAATGACAGAATAGTCAGAAGTAAAGTTTAGCCACATCCCGTTATTGATGGAAACTACGTCATCAGGAAGAGCAGAACCTGTAAGATGCATCAACTGTGATGGGCGGTCGGATGCATCCAGACCCGAACCGATTGTCAAGAAGTCATAGCCGGATTCAAGATTGAATGTATGAAACTTGGCCACAATCTGGTATTCTTCCGGTCCAGAAACGAGCCATTGAACGCTTTCATGGTTTGAATAGTTGTCGGGGTAGTTTGGTGATACGATGGTCAAAGATTCACCATGCCCGAACACACTAACCTCGTTAGTTGGAACTTCGTCTGAAATGAAAATGTGTAAATGGCACAATAACAATGTGTGATTATAAACATCACAATGGCTCTTCTGAAAGAGAAGGTGAACAATAAATGCAAATGATAATGAACTATGATTTTTGTTCTGTTTCTGAAAGTTTCTTGAGCAATCAAAAAGCAATTTGTTTCGCAGGAGTTCAGTACATTGGACTGAAGGAATAAGCATCTTCAAATATATGCTGGGGTAAAATTTAGCAAAATCTCTTAACCAAATATTAGCGATTCCTTTAAAAACCAACGATTTCAACAAAATAATAATTATAATAGCCATAGAACTAATCTCTTTGACTCCATTCTATGAGGCAATAGGACAAAATGACATGTTGTAAATAAACTAAAAACTGTTTGGTTCATACCATATATCGTGGTAGTTTCATTCTCGTCGACTGCTGCCATAGCTTCTGTGGTCGTTTGACCACCTGGGGTCGAGCCATCTGTTGATGCAACAGATGACGTCTCAGCTTCAGTAGTCGGTGCGTCCGTTGATGTCGATACGGTGGTTGGTGTGGTGGTGGTGGTTGGTATTTCGGTGGTCGGTGACGTGGTAGTTGGTGTAGGTGTTGTTGTAGGTTCAGGAGTTGGTGTGCTAGCCGGTGGTGCTACGGTTACTATTTCAGCATCAACCGACACTGGATAAAAGGAACAGACGAATAAGTATTTGAAAAAAGGTGAAAATTAAGGCATGTAAATCAGGTAAAACTAGCAAATTTCGTGAAATATCTCGTACGGTATAAAGGCTCTAATATTAAGCAGATGAACATAATATATTTAGAAGAAAATAAACCAAATCAAGTTATCAATAAATTTCCCCGAATTCACCCTGTTCACTAAAAAATACTAAGGAAATATTAAAAACACCCAGAAACTCATTCCATATATGTTTCAAAAGACTTATTTGAATTTAATGTATATTCATTATCATTAACAGTATAAACCATGCGTCTTTCCTGAACTCATAATAGAGTTTTCAAATGTGGGGGGGGGGGGGGGGGGAGGGTGACGTTTAGGTTTAAAATTAAGATACGGTGTGGTGATCGGTCCAGGTTTGAAATTAATCATAATCAGAGCAATTGTCACTGGAACAGGTGCAATACGACAAATACCTTCCGTAACAATCGCAGAACCCTCAGTGATTCCAATCGCTACCAGGATACTTGTCGAATTATCTGATGTAGCACCTTCCAATACCGTAGTCACAATTTGAAGAGCTGTAGTTTCAATCTACAAATAGAATTAAACAAACAAATAAATCAGACCAATGAAGGAGGCACATTCCAGCATTTCACTCTTAAACAAGGCAACTCGGGATTAAGATAGGTCTAGGGATTTAAGAACATCGAAGCTACAATAATAAACTTTTAATGAGTCAGCGCAAAGTTATAAAACTCTCGATTTGTATACAAGTATGACAATTTGTGTACTACAGTTTGTAAAAAGAAACGATGAGACGAGTTTTGAGTCAATTTTGATAAATTGTAAGCACTTAATAATTGGTTGAATAAGATGGACGTAAGCACAGTTCAGTCAAATGTTCAACCGAAAATATATAACTTTCTAATCATAACATTTTTTTGAATATGATGTATCCGGAAAGGAGGGTATAGTGGGGTTGTTAGTCAAAACGAATTATTCTCAAAATGTTAAAAAGGAATTCGATTTCAGGAAAGAGGGGAAATCATCAAAGTTGTTAAAATTACAAAATCACGTGTAAAGGCAAGCAGACTCTTATGTTTATAGGATATGACTACAAGTTGATTCAATTGATTCATGGGCCAAGTAGAACTGATATCAAGTACTATGTCATTAATCTTAGATGCAAAAGACTTAAAAAAACAATAACTTTGAATAAGATCACATTAAAATCTACGGCTTAAGTTTATAAAGGGTAATGGCGTCTATTCCCCCGCAACATTCGTACGTACCCGAACGCACACATACACACGCACACATACACA